>OZ023140.1:5957194-6009654 GCA_963675895.2 Styela plicata
ATTTTTAAAGAAATATCATAAATTCTAGTCTGTCTAACACTTATCCCAAGACTACTGGTAGTTAAATTATATTCTACGCTTGAGCGATACTAAGAAACCTCATATCTATATCTCAGCCCCCTTTAAAGATAGAAATTTTTTTATCGCAAATTTGGATTCAGTGACCAGCAGCAGCAATAATATCTAATGTCAGGTTTTTTGTTATTCGTTTTTAAATGTAGAGGGTTAGGATTAATAGGGATGAACATCTGTTTTGAGGGACAGATTTTGGCAAAACCTAAGCTACTTTGGTCCGTATGGCATTTTCAAACAGTCATAAAAGCAAACCGTTAGGGTTTGGGAGTATAATTGGTCTTTAAACTGGAGATAGAATTGAAATTTGAAGATAGTTGGCATGGAATAACCCCCATTTGTATTGTAAGATTTTTGAGTGAAAATGCCATTTCATCCACATGAGTTGATCTTTCTATAACAAAGGTTGTTAGGAATACCAAATATAATATTTAAGTGAGTTTGACAAGGCTTACATATTCCAATCAATAATTATGAATTTGTTTTTTTATTGAAAATTTGCTGCATATTATATCATAAATTCCCCCCTCATGTCAGACAATTTTTTGAAGATTATCATGTTGTTATAAAGTGAAAAACTTTCAGACCAGGATTTCAAACTTTACTATTATTTATATCATAAACATTCTTGAAAATTTCAATTGACTCAATTTCGATTGTTACCAGTATGTTTTATTAGCACATCCCATATGGGATTTTAGTCATTATAATGTGTCATTACAGGTTATATTTGAGCGACCGATGCAACTAATCTTGTACAAATGTATATGCATTACTTTCATTTACAAAGGTTTAACCAAAGATATATTGTTTCTACAGTTACTGGAAAAGTTAGTGATCTTCAAACAATCCTGACCAGTAGTATGGCTGACAAAATGAAGGAGTTCAGTGAACTTTATGATGGAGACAAACTTGAAATGATTCGTTCAATACATGAAGCAGGAAATGGTTCAAGATCAATTGTTCCAGCAAACTTGGATCGGATTAGTTTATACAATGTTCACCTACTGACATCTGACATGCATGCTCTTGCTTCAACTCTCTTCCACTGTTCAAATGTCAGTGAGCTCAGTTTGAGGGGATCTAATCTCACTGCAGAATCTCTGAAGGCTTTCGACAGAAGATTATTGGATTCATACGTAAAGGTAATTTTTACCATGTGTTATATTTTCTTTGTATTAGTAGGATCAATTATATTTGATAAAATTAAATAAGTGAGTAACATGAGTGAGAAAATGTTTGGAAAGTTGTGCAAAATTCCTAATTTTAAGGTAAAAGTGGCATATCATGGAAGAATCAGATCTGACTTGTTCATAAAATTCTTATCTAACTTCATCGGAACTAGTTTTTAATAAGAAGTGTTGTCGCGAAATGTTCCATATATAATAGGTCATATGTAGGGCAAGGGGCTGCGGTAGGTCCATTGTATGTGCTCAATTCATTCCTGAACAATATAAATTTTGTGGTATGGTTAGTTAGAGTTGGTCAATTCAGAATACCTCGTTAATCCAGAATTGATTTCTGGAATAGTAAAGTGTATCCAGAATACCAAATTCTAGTTCTAAATTAAATTCCTAAGCGGCATCATTCGGCATTCAATCTGGTACCAAAATGCTAATGTAACTCGCTCAATGGTGTATGGACGTCACACATTCACCATTGGTGAGATTAATTTACTGCAATTGTACGTGGACCGTAATTAAGCTACTTTTGTGGCTGGTTGCATCCTCCCAATCTTGCCAGAAAAACTCAATCCTCCCAGAACTCCTGCTTTTACAACAACTTTGAATATAGACTGTAGTGTTCTCTAAATATTTTTCGACTGCGAGAAAGCCGCAGTTACAAAAACAAAGTGCGAAAGGTGCTGAACGATATTTCAATGAGGAAGCGCAGAACGCAAAACAATGAGATAAATTGGCGTTGAAATAGCTATATTAGAAACCGTAGGTGTCCCTTTTTTGAAAAATACAAGAAAAACTGGGTAGGCGAGCATACATTTCTTTCCCCACTGGTATCAACCGCCATCATCAATCACCATCAACATGCCATCCGGTTTTTTTAATTCAGCAACAGCGAGTGAAGCTACAAATACCAAGGTCACAATCAAAATATTTCAGTTAACATTTAGCTTTTGAAAAAAGGTATCGCCGAATTGGCACTGGCACGGTATGTTGACAAAAAGTATGTCATGTGATGTGCGAATGCAACGAAGCTAGTGATTGTGCCTTTATTTTAAACAAACCGTCAAACATTCCTTTTTCCGAGGTTTGATTTCATTACTTGTTTATTAACATAATATGCAATTTATATCACGCGTGAAGGAACTAGAACATTGTTTTAAAATTTTCTAGAGATATTTTAGGGTAGGCCAAGCATAGTTCTGCTACTCTGTTTTCCCTCCTATAAAGTGTTAGAAGCCACTTGCAGCATCCTGTTAGTTATTACGGCATATCTAATCATGCTGATTGCTGAATTTCTTTTCGGATATTGCAGCGCAAGTTTGGCGCCAAGGTGTTCGCTGCTCCAAGTACACTAAAAAATAATCATTCGTCTTATCACCTTTCCACCGCACCTCACCCTCACCGACAAATGTGAGACGATTCTTGTCGAAGCGAAAAGTTTTGTTCTCGGACTTTTTCTGTTCTCTGTTGGCTATTTTGAAATGCGCAGAATCAATTTGTATTGACCATAAATGGCGCGGGGATCAGGGTGCGGCAACGTTTTTCAACGTACGGGATCGCTCTCCAAGTGTACTGTGGAATGATCCCTATAATAATTGCATATTCAATATTATAAAGGGTTAAAGTTTACTGCGACAATCGCGACTCTTACACCATCATTTTTTCCCACTATATGATGCAATGCATTACGATCGGCATTCTATCCATTTTTATTAATGCTTATCTGACCAATCCGACACAAATAGCAATTGATATTTACTACCAAAACCAAAGATTTGTGATTTGTCATAGTTTGGGCTAAAATTCAGGAAATATTGAATTAGAGCAAAGAGGAAATAGTATGTTTGAAACTTCTAAGACCAGAATCAACTCTCTAGCGGGGACACATTTATGAATGATTCACTAAATTTGACCTTTCTTTGATTTGGACCAAAATACCAGTTTTTTACGCTAAGCACTTTTTCATTTAAAAAAAAAATTACTCCAACCGACAAGGTAATTCATTTACAGTCGGCACGCTAGCTTGCCAAATGTAATGCAACTATGGTAGAATGCCGTTCTAAAGGAAATTGGAACGATAGCAGTGTTCCCATCTGAGAAGCACCGGGTTGTGGAATATACATTTTTTCTCCCCAAATAGTATTTTTTTTCTTCATAAATGACAAAGACCTAGTGTATTTCGAAGTTATTTTTTTTTCATTAATATTTGCTCGGAGTAAGACCGAAAGCACTGCCTAAAAGGAACAGCTAACAGCCCCTTATTGGTTTTAGTAACAAAGATGGACGCTATCATTCGGTCGTCACCTTATTTAGCCGATGGGACGTGGGTTTGCGATCCTCAAATCAGCATATTTTTTTCTATTATATATACAGATTTTGCACTTATGCAATAAGTATGTGTACAGCATCCTAAAAAATCTAGTGATTACTAGAATAGCAGAGAGATTCACAAATTGGAAGCCCAGTGACTGCACATAAATTGAAAACATTTCATACAGAACTGTACTGCTATAGTGGAGTTTGTAGAAAGTTAATTTGTTTATTTTTTGTTTCATATTTCTATGTTCTGCTTCCAATGGCAAATCAATACTTACTGTTTACACAGTACATATTTCGGGTATTTTTTTCAAAAACCGTCCCTTTTTGAACTTATACTTTGCGCTTCGACCTATGTATTGTTTTTTTCGATACACAGCGTTTTTTTTATATGTAGACGTTAAAGTGACATGAGTATAGATTGCGACGGAGTTTCCTGGAATGGAACCCAGGTCTTTTCGTACAGGCTATGTATTGTTCATAAACTTCTCAAATAAAATAAATAGAATAGACTTTCATTCTGCCCCACATTTTATCTAACGCCTATTACGTACCACGACCTCTGCAGTAACCAGCGTAACATCGTCATTATGGGGGAATAATTAAATATTTGGCCAGTTTAATATTGAAGCTTCCAAAAATGCCACTTTATGTGTGTTATAAAAAGACACTAGCTTTTACAGATAGAGGGTGGAGACAATACAATTGGTCCTGTGTTTCTTAGCAAGCCTTGTTTATTGTGAACGTTAAAAACATGCACCACCTAGTGATTTTTTTTATGTATATATTTTTGGGCGCTCATGCTGTGAACATGTTAGAAGCTTATACCCGAGACTACAAGACAAAATTTAACTAGATCGCCTGAGCCACCGATGTTTTCTACTTTCATGGGACTGGTACGCGACTTTAAGCATGTTCACTGTTCCTCGGGCATGAACCACTCTACTGTTCTAACCAGGCAAACAAATTGCTTATGACTCAGTAATTCAGAAGTTTCTGAAGTTGAAAAAAAGAGTGATGTGATTTATTCAGTCTGTGGTAGAACTCGAACATAGTTACAACAGAATTGAAAAACTTTTAACTCACTGCCGTCATTTTTATTGACTTTCGCGACCCATACTTTAGGAAAGGCTGATGTAGTTAATTGTCTGTGTCTGATTTTGTTATTTTGTGTAGTGTACAGTTGGTGAAGAAACTTGTGTGGTGTTCCAATATGTTATAGAGAATTTAGAAATAGTATTCAATATTTTATATTCGATTTATCATAAATCTTCTGGAATTGTGAGTTGCCCATCCCTAACCGTAAACCAGTTCCACTTTGATACAAAATAGGGATACCATTTTTGGATTTAAGATCTGAATTTGAATACATGCTGATTCTATTTTTTATGATACGACGAGGGCTTTGACCTGAGATTACATCAGGTTGTTTGAAATTTTGCGTACAATACAAATCAATATGTTGAAAATTTTGACCATATACGTTATATTCGAATTTTTCTCATAATTGAATCAGGTTCAATTCATAATGATATGATTTGAGATTTAATTTGAAAACAGATGTACCTGTGATAACCCTCAGCACAAACCTTGTGACAGTGCAGGCTGGAGGTGGCAGTTTGCCTGACAAATGTTTGCACATTATGTCATAAAGGTTTGGAATCTTTGAGGCAAATTATGTATAAAATGCTTAACATTTTTGAAATACTAAAGCATCTGAAGTACCTCATTTTTGAATCAATACATACGTACTTGCCTGGCTGAGTACCACAATAGGCGTATTTGTTCAGCCTAGAGAAACTAGTTCACTAAAAATGATTCATAATACCTAGAAGCCACTTTGTGCAAACAGAGACAAAAAATTTATTTAGTTTTCTTTTTTTAATTTATAACCACTTCTTAGAGTGGATCGCTCTGTCCGAGGTCCTCGGACGTAGGTCACTTCTAGACAGGGTTACAATTGCTGGAAAAATATGATCTTTTCCTGTTTGGCTTAGCCTACCCAAGTTATTACACACTTGGTCGAGTGGTGAGCATGAATTAGCGAGCCAGACTCGTCGGGACTCTAACCTGAGATCTTCAACCTGCTATGCCAACATGTTTAACCACTAGGCCATCGTGCCCACACAACTGCATTACCTATGATTAGGGTTGGGCACTTCGAATTGAATACTAAATTATTTGAATCGATCAGCATTATTCGAATCAACGCTTTTTTCTTTCAGGGTCATATTTGTATGTATCTAACTATCTGTTCTTAAATCTGTCTCAGTCGATAATTAAATTTTGGTCAAGCATTTGCCACAGAATTGCTCATCTTCTCTATTACCATCCATTAGTGAAGTGATTCATTGGAGTTGCAATTAATCTTCTGGTAAGCATCAATCGAAAATACGGCACTGCAGACTGCTAATTTATAGCTTTGCAATTTGGTTAAACTTACTGCAGTACCGTTGCTGTTATTTTCGTGTGACCTGGCCAGAGACCGACCGATAAAGCATTACCAGCAAAACTCTCACATGTGATCCTCATTTGTGATATTCCAAACTTCATAGGGACAGTCAGAGATCTGTGGCTCAAAGCGTATTCCAAACGCTTTTACCGATTGAGGTAATCAAGATTATAAATCACCAACCAGTTACAATTTCACTATCAAGCAGCGCCTCAGGAATTTTTAAGGGACATTTGGGGAGGAAGACCAAATCAACTGTTACTAATTTCCCAATAACCTGTAGGTCCCAGCAAGTAGGTCCCACTGTATGACGCTTGCAAGAGATGGCTAGAAGGAAACAAAGAGATGTTAGATGCTTTGTATTCTCCCAGGACGGATACTACTGTTTACTTATTTTAGTTGCTTTTGCTTTCCACTTACGTCCTTCTATCTTGTCAACCAGTCAGGATAATTGGAGATTTGTAGCCCCAAGCCTAACTCTAACTCCCTTTTTTATTGAAATTGACTCTAAGCAAGGCCGGAAGCAGCTCCCAAAGGGAATCAATCAACAGCCACTCGATAGCAGAGAGTGTCACATTATATCATAAAGGTTTAATATCTGTGAGACAAATTGTACATAAAATGATTAACATTTTTGAAAACCTAAAGACTTTGAAGTTTCTCATTTTTGACTCAACATACACGTACTTGCCTGGCTGACCACCATAATAACCACATTTGTTCAGCCTAGAGAAAATAGTTCACTAAAAATGATTCATAATACCTGGAAAACACTTTGGGCAAACAAACAAAAAAATTTATTGATTTTGAAATAAAATTTGTTGGACATTACTATATGCAACAGCTATGAAATTTGTCTGTATCATACAATTTGAGCTATGTTATTTAAAATAGGGAAAGATTTTTTATTTGTAGATTCTCAATAATAATTTTAAATTGTTGATTCAGGTATTGTCCCAGAATCTTTCTTAAAAAATTTAAAAAAAATAGGTTTCAGCTGTCAACTGTTTTCTAGACATCTGTCAGCTTCTACCTAAGTATAAGTTTTTATCTGTTTCACCATCATATTAATTTTTTTTTGTAAAAATGATCTTAAATTGTTGCTATTACTTAATTTAATATTTGTTTTGTTAGCCTTGTTCCTTCCTATCTTTTTAACAATGTGACTCAGTATTGGGCCGTCACATTTTTGTCGTCCATATGTTCTGGTTTAGATCAGACCAATCCGACACAAATACCAGTTGATATTTACTAACAAAGATTTGTAATTTGTCGTAGTTTGGGCTAAAGTTCAGGAAAATGTTGAATTAGAGCAAATAGGAAATCCTATGTTTGATTAATCCAAGCCCAGAACCTCTAGCTCCAACGAGGACACATTTATGAACGATTCATTAAATTTGAACTTTAGGGCTCGGTGGCCACCTGGTTTTAGGTGGATACTCTTTAAACAGATTGTAAGAATTGATTTTTGAGCAAATGCCAGTTTTTTACGCTGCACACTTTTTCATTTTTTAAAAAAAAATCCTCTACCCTACAAGGTAATTTATATAGGGTCAGCACGCTTGCTGGCTAAATGTAATGGACCTATGGTAGAATGCTCTTTTAAGGAAATTGGTACGATGGCAGTGTACTCGTGTGAGAAGCACCGGTTTGTGGAATATACTTTTTTTCTTCCCAAATAGTATTTGCCAAATAATATTTTTGCACCATCCTCATGCTAGTTATTTTTTTCATTTAAATTTGCTCAGAGTAAGGACAGAACCAGTACCAAAAAGGAACCAGCTAACGCCCACTTTTTAACAATAAGGTATTATAAAAGATGAAGTACCAGCTACTGCACTCTTAATAGAAAATATCCCAAACAGAACTGAACTGCTTTAACAAAGTGCATTGAGTGGTATCTGCCCTGAAGGACTGTATTTTCATTTTCTAGCTTTCCTGATTTCAGATTTTTCGCCAGCTACCAAGGTTACATAGATTACTGTAATGGAAGTTTAATAGTCAAATGTGCAATCAAACTGTCGGGATATGTTATATCGGTCAAATTATGATATCGGCTGACGATATATATCGATCTATTTCTAGTTAAAACTAAATGTCATCGCGCTCTGAATGTGCAAGTGTCGAGTTAGGTTGATGTGCTTTATTTAATCAAATGAACAAGTACAATACAATTTTAACATGATGTGCTAAAGTTCGAGTCTAGATTTAGCTGAATGCATACATGCAGATTCAGCTAAATGTGTAAATAAATAATTGGTGGTTTACTAAAGTGAGGTTTAGTAAATATGCGTGTCTGCAGCTGGAATGACATATTCATTTTAAATACGCAAGATAGGATACAGATTGAGCGGACAACATTGATAGTGCAAGAGAAGATATAAAACAACAATTTTAAATTAAATGTGCCAGTCAATGATTCAAATTTGATTTTTCCCATAAAGTACAGAAAAACAAGTTGATAAAGATAGATAAATAGTGTTAATATATTATTTAATCATAGTACACGATATTATCTGTATTAAACGATATCACTGTGAATATGTTAAACACAATACTGCTACACTCACAAAGTATGGTTTTCAGAGGCTAGTGGCAATCGCCTGATAGAGACTTTTTCTCTCGTATATCATTTATGCTTAATGTAGTTAGTCGTATGTGCTCACTTTATTTCGTGTTGTGTATTGTTGATGGGGATAAAACCTCCAACCTCTTTCCAGTTTTTTTTCTAAACTTAACACTAGATGTTTTATTTTAAATATGTTTTCTTACCTTTACAGCTAAATCTTGCTCTCAATGAGACAAGAGGCTATTTGCATTATAACTTTGAAGCCGCCTTCCGCTATCTTTTAGGGTTATTGCTGAACTCTCTGTTTTATCTTTTGAGTTTTTTTACGACTCTGGTAGCAAACTCATCAAGATGGCCCTTTTTAGTTGCCTTTGGGCTATATTTGCACCTTTTTCTAGGTTCTAGAATGTTCTCCATAAAGTAGGATAGAATTTTTCCTGTAAAGAGGAAAGCTGAAAATATGGCTTAACTATATGTCGAATTACAACCTCCCATGTAGACAGTCATTAGAGGGCAATGATTATTCGGCCAAATGAGTCTCTGACTCATTTTACCTACATGGACGTGGTTGGTGGGGGAAGTCGTACGCATTGCTGTTGTGAACAACCCTGTGCCGGCGAGATGGGTTCAACAAACCTCTCACCTTACCATCCTTTGCAGGATTCAAACTTTTGTCATGACAATTTAGAGTGGGCACATATGGTTCTAAATACCTTCCTTTACCAAGTATAACTTTTGACAAACTAAATGACTAACAAGGTCAATCCATACTTACATTTGGTCAGAGAGCGGCGGGAATGACTATTTTTGCAAACATTCAGTCCGTCCCTGTGTGAAAAAAATCCACCACACCCATAATTTGAATATTGAATGCTTGTATATTTGCAATTGCTGGTAGTGATAAACACATCTGGTTTCTTTCAATTAAGCATAAAATACTGAATACTCAATTGTCGATAATCAATGATAGAATCGTATAAGATGCATTTTTCAGATATTTTCATTCCACTCCAGGTGATATATTATGTAACAATTTTTCGATTGTCCAAATCGGTTTTCTCTATCATGGGCCATATAAATCATAATATCAAGTGTTGCCTAACTTGTCATATGGTTCACTCATTCAGAAGTTTGTAATACAATGACTTTTGAACATTTATCAGAACTTCATTATTTTGTTTCAGATCAACAAACTCGTTGCTGGAGACAATGAGAGAATGGGTGTGAGTGGGTTTGCATCTCTTGGTAATCTTGTTCGTAAACGTGAAATCCAGGATGTCAGTTTGGCTGGGTGCGATCTGACATCTGAAGAAATCGATGCATTCAATAAAGAACTCGGTGACGCCACTGTAAGTATTTGTTTCATCGATTTTATACTTTGGATTAGGATGAAGATTTATTGATTGAAGGAGCGCAACTAGGGGGTTTCGTTTAATGGCATGTCAGTCTGCGATCTTTCATATGAGGGAAAGCCGCAATCACTTTAACGAGTGATGCGATATGTTTATTTAAGAAATGGGAGGTAGTTTGATTCTAATCCGCTTACTATACATTTTGTCCGTCTCTGATGGTAGGATATAGCGCCATGTTCTTATGAATCAGTGAACCTTCATTGTCCAATCATCTAATCAAAAATTCGTTCCACTCGCATTCCCACTGAGCTTGTTTGTATGAGTTGTATCAACTTTGGTACTGTATGAAGACAATAACCTAATTCCGGAGATGTTGAGATGTTTATTATGCGTGTTATCGATTCTAGATCATGACTAAGAACTTAGGACTGTTGTTACATCGTCTGTGGCATTTGTCAGTTAGAAAAATAGTTAACGAATAAGATTAATATTATTTATTGAAATAAACTATTTTATTATCAATGGTATGTAGCTTTCTAAAGCATCCATACTTTATCTAATTGGCACGAATTGACTTTTACTTCTAAAAGAACCAGCAAGTCCTGGGAAGATTCCCATAAAATACATTAGAAAATTTTTAGTTTCTGGTTTCTCTTTATTGAATTTTTGGATTGTCATACATTCGCTATGACACCAAACAGGCAAAAACCAAAGAAAATGGATTTAAATAGTATTTATATTAAATATGGCACATTCTGCATTTCCACATATGGTGAATCTATATACCACTTTTGGAGTACAATTTTTTTAAACATTCGACACTGTCCGCTGAATTAACCGAAACCGTAATTCAAAATTCGACAAATGTGGAATCTAAGAATATATTTTGTTAATTAATATGATTTCATTAGCAGTGATAAATTGTTCAAAATACCTATCTGAAAAATCTAAACTTGGCAAATTTAGTGCTCATTGTTTTGGAATTTGAAAAAAATTTATTCCACTGTTTAAAATAACCATTTATAGAATAGAATTTTGTGTCAAATTAAAAAAAAATTGATCACCCGTGTCCTTTCAATTGACCATGCCAGAGAAATTTTGTGGGCACAATGTCCTTGTGGTTAAATATGTTGGCATCGCAGACAAGATCGGCTTTTTCATCCTTGCCCACCACTCAACCCATGGTGTAATAACCTGGGCAGGCTATGCTGAACAGAAAAGATCATATCTTTCCAGCAATCCTAACCATTTCCGCCTATAAGTGGTTGTTGTAACAGGGCCCTGGTCAGGGCGATCCACTCCATGAAGTGACTATAAAAAATTAAAATTCCACAATTGTGAAATGAAATTGAATTGTGAAGTAAAATTCAAAATCCCATACTTGTGTGTAAGGGTAGGATAATTTTGGTATATATGATCCATATTTTCAATCAAGATTGGAATATTTTATTACCGATGCTTAGGGCTGGGCATTTTGAATGGAATACTAAATTATTCTAATCAGATAGCATCATTCGAATCACAATTTTTTTTCTTTCAGTCTCATATTTGTTTGTATTTAACTGGTTATCAGTTCTTAAGTCTGTTTCTGTCACAGAGACAAATGTGTTCATCTTCTCTATCACCATCTATCAGTGATCCATGTTTAACAAAACATATTCATTGAAAATATTTTTGACTGCAGTCTCAGGCACATTTGAACTTGCCCAATGGAATTATCTTTTTTACGCTCTTAAGGCACGAGCTTTAATCCTGCTCTCACAAAAGCAAGTGCTTTGTTTCTTGGACAAACCGTCCATTTGGAAAGAAGTGTAATCTCTCGTATGCCTCAGACTAGAGAATGGCAACCAGGTGTTCAGAGAGAAACAGAGCATGACCTCATAATGAGCTTCATTAAAAATTAAATAAAGATGATTGATTAAATATGTTTCTGAAATTAACGAAGGTTCAAAATAATAAATGCACCGTAAGACAGGGATTTCAATTCAAGCAAATCTTTCCAAATTTGATTCTGTTCAAAATATGAATATGGGTAAGCTTTCATTAAAGATCATTTGTCTCATTCTATAATATTGGTGAAAGTTCACTACATGAGTATAGAATCTCCAAACTCTAAGAAATATTTTGTACACACATTTTTAAGGTTTTGGCATAGACTTCGTAAAACTGTACAATTTAGAGTCTGGAGAATACATGTATAATTATCGTGATACTGATAGCCGAAGAGGATCCATGATCAGTGATTCTTAATGACTTGACGGGCGTGACCAATCAATTTAGTGTTATATATTTTGTGCATAATTCTGATAGTAGCTTACAATGAAGTCATCGTCTGATCGTCAACTGCAATTTTAACGATGATGATGCAAAAATTAGCATTATGCTATGCATGATTGGAGCATCATCATTTAACGCTCGTGTATGACGGACACCAGAACTGACCGTGGTAGTGATATCATATTCTTCGATTCCACATTCGTAAAATTTTGAATTTGCGCATCATGTAATTTCGAGGTAATTTTCTCAGAATTTGCTATTTTTAGATTCTTTGGAAAGACATATCAAGAAATATATTATATATATATCAGTATCTTCAATAAAAATCAAATTATAAATGAAACTTTATTCCTTTTCACTTCAGTCATTTCGAATATATACTGATATATATTATATATAAAATAATTTATTTTACTTGAAAACCTGCCTAGTAAATATCAAAACATATTATTCGATTCCACAATTTTAGAATTTTGATTTTGGCATTTTCGAAATCCAAAGGTAATTTGGGTTGGGTTTGGCATGTTTAGATCTTTTGGAACGATATTTCAAGCAATATATTATGGGTAATAAAATAATTTATTTTTATTTGTAAATTCTGCTAATGAATAGTGAAATATATTCTTTCGATTCCACAATTGTTAAATTTTGAATTTGGCGTCTATTGAAAATTCTGAGAAATTTTGGGCTGATTTTGCCATGCATAGATTCTGTAGAAAGATATAATATAGCAATATATTACTGGTAATGAAATATTAATGTTTTATTTGCGAAATCCGTTTGATAGATATCAAAATATAGGCTTCGATTCCATAGTTTGGAAAATTCATCTTGTCATATTTAATATAGATAACCAAATTGTATCTTAGCAAGTAAGAATATCAGCAAATTTAATAAAAATTAAATTGCAAAAGAAACTTCAATCCTTCGCACTTCGGACAATTCGATTACACTTCTGTATAAACCAACACCCAGGTACCTTGGATAAAACTCGAAATGAAAATTCGGCACCCAATATACCTTTTTTGCGTTCCAAAGGCTATTTCTGGTTCTGGTTAAACTTACGGTAACATACATTTTTTGGCCAATTTTGGACTGTTGATGAAATAAGTCTTACGAGGCTCAGAACGCATCAAAATTATGGGATATCTTACATTTTAAAGCACTTTACTGTGACAACTTATGACTCTGTAATTCAAAAGTTTCTGAAGTTGAAAAAATGCTATGACAAGGAGAATTGAAAACTTTCAACTAGTAATGGGCCGATGTATCGGTATCTGAATCAGTATCGGCAAGTATCGGTGATTTTTGAAGTATCGGAAAATTTTCATCACCTATACCGCCGATACCAAAACCGATACCAGATAGTCTTTAAAACGGAGCGTACGAATACGCTTCATTTACTGATGATAAATGGAAAGATCTCGCATTCCACTGCTCTGTAAATTATTAGAACGGGGCATGCCTCGCGTGAACAATTTTATTTACACTTCGGGTTTTATCAAATAAAACCCATCAATCCACTGACTATATGCTCTTTTTGTTGCATCAAAAGGTGTTGAGGTCGAATTACACGTTTGTGTAGGTTGCGTTTTTCCATGGTTTGTTTGATTATACCATTGCGTTTCATGCAAGCCCAATGCTCTGCATACATCTACGTTTTCCAATGAAACAAAACGTTTTGCTATGTAAGCTACCGCAAAATGCTTGTTTCTTTTTTTACGCTTGTGAAAGCTACCGCAAAGTGCTTGTTTCTTTTTTTACGCTTGTGCTTTGTACGTGAACACGTTTAACGCAAAGCCATGCAGGCGTGTATTGCCGTTTTTACTTTATTGCTCGAAACGTAATGCAACGCATCGGTGTGACAACTTCACGTGTTTTGTGGCCTTTAGGTGTCACGTTAGTTGTGTAACCACGAACATTTGCACTCAATCTTTGGACCCATGTGTGCTTGAACGCAGCAACAGTTCTTTATATTTTCATCCATAAAAGTTTGCAATCAAATGGATGCAAGAGTTCAAGGGTGCAAACGTACGTAGGCGCACACATACGTGGGTGCAACTATAACAAGGACATAAGTATGTTAATACAGAAAGGCCTTCAACATATTTTACAAAGTACTCGGTATCGGCGGTATTGGTATCGGAATATAAATTAAGAAGGTGGTATCGGTACTTGTATCGGTATAATTTTGGTATCAGCCCATCTCTACTTTCAACTCATCGCTACCATTTTTATAGTCTTTCACTACCCATACTTTAGGAATGACTGATGTAGTCAACCGTCTGATTTTGTAATTTTGTGTTGTGCACAGTTGGTGAAGACAAACGTGCATCGCTTGTGTATGTTTTCAGAAGTTGTTCCTATCACTTAATTTGATATTGGTTTTGTTATCTTTGTTCCTCCCAATCTTTTTAACAGTGTGACTCAATATTCGGTCTGTCACTTTTTTGTCATCCATATGTTCTGGTTAAGATCTGACAAATCCGACATAAACAGCAGTTGATATTTATTTACTACCAAGACCAAAGATTTGTAATTTGTCATAGTTTGGGGGCACATTTATGAACGATGCACTAAATATGACCTTTCCTTGACCTTCAGGGCTTTATGGCCACCTATTAATAGGCGGATACTCTATTGAACACATTGCGAAAATTGATTTTGGAGCAAAATACCAGTTTTTTTCGCTACACACTTTTTCTTTTAAAAAGAAAATTACCCCACCCTACAAGGTAATTCCTTTACAGCCGGCAAGTTATCTCGCCAAATGTAATGCAACTATGGTAGAATGCCGTTCTAAAGGAAATTGGAACGATAGCAGTGTTCCCATCTGAGAAGCACCGGGTTGTGGAATATACTTATTTTTTTCCCAAATAGTATTTTTATTCATAAATGACAAAGACATAGTGTATTTCAAACTATCAAAAAAAAAAATACTTTTGCACCATCCTCATATAAATTTTTTTCAATTAAAATTTTCTTCGGTTGAGGCCAAATGCACATGTAAGTTTTTTTTGCACATGTAAGCTATCATTGGGTCGTCAATGGGCGAGCATGAGACGTGGATTTGCGATTCTCAAATCAAATCCTCAAATTTTTTTCTGTTATATGTACAGATTTTGCACTTATGCAATAGGTATGTGTGCAGCATCCTAAAAAAATCCTAATGATTACCAGAATAGCAGAGAGCTTCACAAATTGGAAGCCCAGTGACTGCACATAAACTGAAAACATTCCATACAGAACTGTACTGCTATAGTGGAGTTTGTAGAAAGGTAATTTGTTTATTTTTTGTTTGATATTTCTATGTTCTGCCTCCAACGCCAAATCGATATTAAATTAGAAGTGTTTACACAGTTCCATATTTTGCGTACTTTTCCAAAACTGTCTCTTTTGAGGCTTATACTTTGCTTCGACTTACGTATTGTTTTTCCTCGATCCACGGCAAATTGTGAAAAGTTTTTTATATGAACACATTAATGTGACTTGCGGACAGGGTGGGACGAAGTTTGCGGGAACGAGAACGCATGTCTTTTTGTACAGGATATGTATTGTTCATTACCTTTTTAAATAAAATGATAGAATAGACTCTCATTTTATCTAAAGCTTATTACATACCACGACCTCTGCAGTAACCAGCGTAACATCGTTATTATCGGGGAATAATTAAATTTTTGCCAGTTCCGTATCGAAGCTTCCAATAGCGCCACTTTATGTATGTCACGAAAAGCCATGAGCTTGTACAGATAGAGGGTGGAGACAATTGGTCTTGTGTCTCCTAGCCAGCCATGTTTAGACACCGGTTTCGAATCGGAGATGACAGATATTTGGCCTAAACTTAACTTGCCCATTATGCGAAGAAAATAGCCTGTTTCAATTCAACCTTCTTGGTCGTGATTTTCCTGTTATCTTAATCACTTGTGACATTTAAGGTCTGACTCATTTTACCTGCATGGACATGGTGTTAGCCGTGAGCAACACTTATTAGAAAAAACGTGCACCAGTAGAGGTGTTCAGCCAACATCTTGCTTGCATGTAATCATTCTTTGCGGGATTCAAAGTTTTGTCAGAACAATCAGAGATTTGTAGCATGAAACTTATTCCTAACTACTTTATTATTGAAATTCACTCTAAGCTCTAAACTTCAAGGCCGGAAGCAGCTCTCAGAGGGAATCAACCAACAGCCAATCAATACCAGAGAGCAACTGGAAGATGTAGTACCAGCAACCGAACTTTAAATGGATAAATGGAAAACATCCCCAGCAGAACTGAACCACCATTGTAAGGTGCAGTGAGTGGTATCTGCCCCGGACGATCATTAAACCTACCACTTTTTGCTAGATAATGGCCTAGAATAGGGATCGACTTGTGTGGTGTTCCACTATGTTATAGAGAATTTAGAAATAGTATTCAATATTTTATATTCGATTTATCATAAATCTTCTGGAATTGTGAGTTGCCCATTCCCAACCGTAAACCAGTTCCACTTTGGTACAAAATAGGGATACCATTTTTAGATTTAAGATCTGAATGAATTTGAATACATGCTGATTCTATTTTTTATGATACAATGAGGGCTTTGAGCTGAGATTACATCAGGAATTTTGAAATTTTGCGTACATTTCAAATCAATGTGTTGAAAATTTTGGCCATATATATTATATTCAAATTTTTCCATAACTTCCTCATAATTGAATCAGATTCAATTCAAAATAATATGATTTGAGATTTAATTTAAAAATAGATTTATTTGTGACAACCCCGCAGCACAAAGAATCTTAGAGACAAATTATACATAAAATGCTTAACATTTTTAAAATCCTAAAACATGTGAAGTACCTCATTTTTGACTCGATACATACGCACTTGCCTGGCTGAGTACCGCAATAGCCATATTTGTTCAGCCTAGAGAAACTAGTTCACTAAAAATGATTCATAATAACTAGAAGCCACTTTGTGCAAACAAAGAAAAAAATTTATTTAGTTCTTTTTTTTAAATTTATAACCACATCTTAGAGTGGGTCGCCCTGTCCATGGCCCTCGGACGTAGGTCACTTCTAGATAGACAGGGTTACAATGGCTGGAAAAATAGCATCTTTTCCTGTTTGGCTTAGCCTACCCAAGTTATTACACCCTGGGTCGAGTGGTGAGCATGAATTAGTGAGCCAGACTCGTCGGGACTCGAACCCGAGATCTTCAACCTGCTATACCAACATGTTTGACCACTAGGCCATCATGCCCACATAACTGCATTACCAATGATTAGGGCTGGGCACTTCGAATTAAATACTAAATTGTTCGAATCAATCAGCATTATTCGAATTACTGCTTTTTTGCTGGCTCATATTTTTTATGTATCTATCTGTTCTTAAACCTGTCCCAGTCGATAATTAAATTTTGGTCAAGCGTTTGCCACAGAATTGCTCATCTTCTCTATTACCATCTATCAGTGATTCATTGGACTGCTAATTAATAGCTTGGCAATTGGGTTGGACTTACTGCAGTACCATTGCTGTTATTTTCATGTGTCCTGACTAGAGCCCGACCGATAAAGCATTACCGGAAAAAACTCTCACATGTGATCCTTCTTCGTGGTATTCCAAACTTCATCAGGACAGTTAGAGATTCGTGGCTCAAAGCTTATTCCAAACGCTTTTACCGATTGAGGTAACCATGATTCTAAATCACCAACAAGTTACAATTCCACTATCAAGCAGCGCCCCTGGAGTTTTTTAAGGGGCGGTTGGGGGACCAAATCAACCGTTACTAATTTTACAATACCCTGTAGGTCCCAGCAATAGAATTAGTCCACCATATTCCCTGCGTGTCGCTTGCAAGTACCTCATTTTTGACTCAATACATACGCACTTGCCTGGCTGAGTACCACAATTAGAGATGGGCCGATGTATCGGAATCGGTATCGGCAAGTATCGGTGACTTTTGTAGTATCGGTATCGGTACTGGTATCGGAAAATTTTCATCACCGATACCGCTGATACCAAAACTGATACCGATACCGGATACATCTTTACAACGGAGCGTACAAATACGCTTTATTTACTGATAATAAATGGAAAGACCTTGCATTCCACTGATCTGAAAAATAATTAAAACGGGGCATGTGTCGAGTGAACAATTTTATTTACACTTTGAGTTTTATTAAATGAAACCCATCATTCCACTCACTATATGCTCTTTTTGATGCAGAAAAAGGTGTTAAGGTCGCACTACACGTTTGCGTAGGTTGCGTTTTTTCCTGGTTTGCTTTACGCAAGCGCAATGCTCTGCATGCATCTCCTCACGTTTTCCAATGAAATAGAACAGCTTGCTATGAAAGCTACCACAGAGTGTCTTTTTCGCGTTTGTGCTTTGTACGCAGGTTAACACGATTACCGCAAAGCAATGCAGGCGTGTATTGCCGTTTTTATTTTATTGCTCGAACGTAATGCAACGCATCGGTAGGACAACTTCATGTGTATTGTTGCCTTGGCCTCAATTGGGTGTCACGTTAGTTGTGTAACACGAACATTTGCACTCCTCTTCGGACCCATGTATGCTTAAACGCAGCAACAATTCAGTATATTTTCATCCATTAAAGTTTGCACTCAAATGAATACAAAAGTTCAAGGGTACAAACGTACGTAGACACACACATACGTGGGTGCAACTATAACAAGGGCATAAGTATGTGAATACAAAAAGGCATTTAACATATTTAACAAAGTACTCGGTATCAGTGGTATCGGAATCGGAATTTAAATTACGAAGGTGGTATCGGTATCGGCGAAAATTTTGGTATCGGCCCATCTCTAACCACAATAGGCATATTTCTTCAGCCTAGAAAAATTTTGTTCACTAAAAATGATTCATAATACCCAGAAGCCACTTGCCCCTTTGGGCAAACAAACAAAAAAATTTATGTTGATTTTGCAATAAAATTTGTTGGACATTACTATATGCGACAGCTATGAAATCTGTCTGTATCATACAATTTGAGCTATGTCATTTGGAATTGGGAGAGATTTTTTATTTGCAGATTCTCAATAATAATTTCGAATTGTTGATTCAGATATTGTCCCAGAATTTTTCCTCAAAAAATTTGAAAAATTGGTTCCAGTTGTCAACTATTTACTAGACATCAGTCAGCTTCTAACAAAGTATAAGTTTTTCTCTGTTACCATCATATTATTTTTTTTTTGTCAAAATGATCTTAAGTTGTTGCTAATACCTAATTTGATTTGTTGTCCTTGTTCCTTTCCCATCTTCTTAACAATGTGACTCAGTATTGGGTCTGTCACTTTTTGTCGTCCATATGTTCTGGTTTAGATCAGACCAATCCGACACAAATAGCAGTTGATATTTACTACCAAAGATATGTAATTTGTCGTAGTTTGGGCTAAAGTTCAGGAAAATGTTGAATTAGAGTAAATAGGAAATCATATGTTTGATTAATCTAAGACCAGAACCTCTAGCTCCAACGAGGATATATTTATGAACGATTCATCAAATTTGAACTTTAGGGCTCGGTAGCCAACTAATTTTAGGTGCTATGGTAGAATGCTTTTTAAAGGAAATTGGTACGATAGCAGTGTTCCCGTGTGAGAAGCTCCGGTTTGTGGAATATACTTTTTTTCTTCCCAAATAGTATTTTTGCACCATCCTCATGCTAGTTATTTTTTTCATTTAAATTTGCTCAGAGTAAGGACAGAACCAGTGCCAAAAAGGAACCAGCTAACGGCCACTTTTTAACAATAAGGTATTATAAAAGATGAAGTACCAGCAACTGCACTCTTAATAGAAAACATCCCAAACAGAACTGAACTGCTTTGACAAAGTGCATGAGTGGTATCTGCCCTGAAGGACTGTATTTCCATTTTCTAGCTTTCCTGATTTCAGATTTTTCGCCAGCTTCCAAGGTTACATAGATTACTGGAATTGAAGTTTAATAGTCAAATGTGCAATCAAACTGTCGGGATATGTTATATCGGTCAAATTATGATATCGACTGACAATATATATCGATCTATTTCTAGTTGAAACTAAATGTCATCGCGCTTTGAATGTGCAAGTGTCGATTTAGGATAATGTGCTCTATTTAATGAAATGAATGAGTACAATTTTAACATACCTAATGTACAAAAGTTCGAGTCTAGATTTAGCTGAATGCATACATGCAGATTTAGCTAAATGTGTAAATAATTGGTGGTTTACTAAAGTGAGGTTTAGTAAATATGCGTGTCTGTAGATGGAATGACATATTCATTTTAAATACGCAAGATAGGATACAGATTGAGCGGGTAACATTGGTAGTGCAAAGAAAGATACAAAACAACAATTTTAAATTAAATGTGCCAGTCAATGATTCAAATTTGATTTTTCCCATAAAGTAGAGAAAAACAAGTTGATAAAGATGGATAATTAATGTTAATATATTATTCAATCATAATCCACGATATTATCTGTGTTATACGATATCACTGTGAGTATGTTAAACACAGTACTGCAACACTCACAAAGTATGGTTTTCAGAGGCTAGTGGCAATCGCCTGATAAAGACTTTTTCTCTCATATATCATTTATGCTTAATGTAGTTAGTCATATGTGCTCACTTTATTTCGTGTTGTGTATTGTTGATGGGGATAAAACCTCCAACCTCTTTCCAGTTTTTATTTTCTAAACTTAACACTAGATGTTTTATTTTAAATATGTTTTCTTACCTTTACAGCTAAATCTTGCTATCAATGAGACAAGAGGCTATTTGCAATATGACTTTGAAGCCGCCTTCTGCTATCTTTTAGGGTTATTGCTGAACTCTGTTTTATCTTTCGAGTTTTTTCATGACTCTGGTAGCAAACTCATCAAGATGGCCCTTTTTAGTTGCCTTTGGGCTATATTTGCGCCTTTTTCTAGGTTCTAGGATGTTCTCCATAAAGTAGGATAGAATTTGTCCTGTAAAGAGGAAAGCTGAAAATATGGCTTGACTATATGGCAAATTACAACCTCCCGTGAAGACAGCCATTAGAGGGCAATGATTATTCGGCCAAATGAGTCTCTGACTCATTTTACCTACATGGATATAGTTGGTGGGGGAAGTCGTACGCATTGCTATTGTGAACAACCCTGTACCGGCAAGATGGGTTCAACAAACCTCTCACCTTACCATCCTTTGCGGGATTCAAACTATTGTCATGACAATTTAGATTGGGTACATATGGTTCTAAATACCTTTCTCTACCAAGTATAACTTTTGACAAACCAAATTCGTTATCTTAACTAATTAATTGAGTATTTAATTCCTAAATGCTAAAAAGCACAGGCAGTTTTAATATCCAAAATGTACAGGTCTGGGCAAAATTTAAAAAGTTTTTAATATTCCATTTATGATGTCATACAGAAGTGATGACATATTGAGTACTAAAGTGGTAATTAGTTTTATTATTCATTTCTTCACTAAATCATGCCGGAGATAATGACCTAAAATAAGAATCAATTTGTAAGCGGTGAAAGTGTATGAAAACTTTTAAGAGCTTTATTATATTTTAATGACTAACAAGGTCAAACAATCCATACTTACATTTGGTCAGAGAGTGGCGGGAATGACTATTTTTGCAAACATTCAGTCCGTCCCTGTGTGAAAAAAATCCACCACACCCATAATTTGAATATTGAATGCTTGTATATTTGCAATTGCTGGTAGTGATAAGCACATCTGGTTTCTTTCAATTTAGCATAAAATACTGAATACTCAATTGTCGATAATCAATGATAGAATCGTATAAGATGAATTTTTCAGATATTTTCATTCCACTCCAGGTGATATATTATGTAACAATTTTCTGATTGTCCAAATCAATTTTCTCTATCATGGGCCATATAAATCATAATATCAAGTGTAGCCTAACTTGTCATATGGTTCACTCATTCAGAAGTTTGTAAAACAAGGACTTTTGAACAGAACTTCATTATTTTGTTTCAGATCAACAAACTCGATGCTGGGTGGAATATTAAGATGGGTGCGAATGTGTTTGCTTCTCTTGGTAATCTAATTCGTAAACGTGAAACCCGGGATCTCAGTTTGGCTGGGTGCAATCTGACATCTGAAGAAATTGATGCATTCAACAAAGAACTCGGTGACGCCACCGTAAGTATTTGTTTCATTGATTTTATACTTTGGATTAGGATGAAGATTTATTGATTGAAGGAGCGCAACTAGGGGGTTTCGTTTAATGCCATGTCAGACAGCGATCTTTCATATGGGGAAAAGCCGCAATCACTTTAACTAGTGATGCAATGTGTTTATTTAAAAAATGGGTGGTAGTTTGATTCTAATCCGCTTATTATACATTTTGTCCGTCTCTGATGGTAGGATATAGCGCCATGTTCTTATGAATCAGTGAACCTTCATGTCCAATCATCTAATCAAAAATTCGTTCCACTCGCATTCCCACTGAGCTTGTTTGTATGAGTTGTATCTATTTTGGTAGTGTATTCAATTAATATTTAACAAAGACAATAACTTAATTCCGGAGATGTTGAGATGTTTATTATGCGTGTTATCGATTCTAGATCATGACTTAGAACTTAGGACTGTTATTACATCTTCTGTGGCATTTGTCAGTTGGGAAAATAATTAACGAATAAGATTAATTAATAATATTTATTAAAATAAACTATTTTATTATCAATGGTATGTAGCTTTCTAAAGCATCTATACTTGATCTAATTGGCGCAAATTGACTTTTACTTCTTAAAGAACCAGCAAGTCTTGGGAAGATTCCTATAAAATACATTAGAAAATTTTTAGTTTCTGATTTTATTTTTATTAAATTTTCTGATTGTCATACATTTGCTATGACACCTTACAGGCCTAGATTTTGCAAAAAGCAAAGAAAATATATTTCAATAGTATTTATATTAAATATGGCACACTCTGCATTTCCACATATGGTGAATCTATATACCACATTTGGAGTACAATTTTTTTTAAACATTCGACACTATCTGCTGAATTAACCGAAACCGGTATTCAAAATTCGACAATTGTGGAATCTAAGAATATATTTTGTTAATAAATATGATTTCGTTAGCAGTGATAAACGTTTCAAAATACCCATCTGAAAAATCTAAACTTGGCAAATTTAGTGCTAATTGTTTTGGAATATGAAAAAAAATTCATTCTGCTGTTTAAAATAGCCATTTATAAGATAGAATTTTGTGCCAAATTAACGAAATTTGATCACCCGTGTCCTTTCTATTGACCATGACTGGGCAGTTTTGTGGGCACAATGACCCGGTGGGTAAATATATTGGCATCGCAGACAAGATCGGCTCGTTCGTCCTTGCCCACCACTCAACCCAGGGTGTAATAACCTGAGCAGGCTATGCTGAACAGTAAAGGTCATATCTTTCCAGCAATCTTAACCATGTCCACCTATAAGTGGTCGCTGTAACAAGGTCTTGGTCAGGGCGATCCACTCCAAGAAGTGACTATAAAAAAAATTCAAATTCCACGATTGTGAAATGAAAGTGAATCGTGAAATAAAATTCGAAATCCCATACCTGTGTGATGGTAGGATAATTTTGTTATATATTAGCCATATTTTCAATAAAGATTGGAATATTTGTTACCAATGATTAGGGCTGGGCACTTCGAATCGAATACTAAATTATTCGAATCAGCTAGCATTAGTCGAATCACTCGCTTTTATTTCTTTCAAGCTCATATTTGTATGTATCTAACCATCTTTTCTTAAACCTGTCCCAGTCGATAATTAAATTTTGATCAAGCATTTGCCACAGAATTGCTCATCTTCTTTATTACCATCTATCAGTGATTCATTGGAATTGCAACTGGTTATCAGTTCTTAAATCTGTTCCAGTCACAGCCAGGGATGTGGTCATCTTTATCACCATCTATCAGTGATTCATGTTTAACAATACAAATTTATTGGAAATATTTTTGAGTGCAGTCGCAGGCATTTTGAAACTTGCCCAGTGGAATTATCTTTCTCTATGCTCTTAGTACGCGAGCTGTAATCTCACTCTCGCAAGAGCAAGACTCTGTTTTTGAACAAACCGTCCATTTGGAAAGAAGTGTGATCTCTCGTATGCGTTAGACTAGAGAGTGGCAAGCAGGTGTTCAGACAGATACAGAGCTGTCTTGGCCATGACCTGATATTGGGCATAATCTCTGTGATGGCTTCTTCGATTAAATTGACCGCCATTAATTAACGGAAGTATGAATAGTAATAGAGAAGTGACAAACAGCATACGCATCTGCATTGTTGTACGTTAATCGCATCCACATGCCTGCAAAGCAGAGCAAAGCAAACCGTCCCCGTTGTCCAGCAAAACTCTCACATGTGATCCTCCTTTGTGGGATTCCAAACCTCATCAGGACAGTTAGAGATTCTAGGCTCAAAGCATATTCCAAACGCTTTTACCGATTTTTGCTTTCCACTTACATTCTATCATGTCAACCAGTCAGGACAATCTAGAGATTTGTAGCCTTAAGCATAATCCTAACTCCCTTTTTTATTGAAACTGACTCCAAGCAAGGCCGGAAGCAGCTCCCAAAGGGAATCAACCAACAGCCACTCAATAGCAGAGAGTGGCTGATCAACCGAATCAACTTCAGTGATCAACTGAAAGATGTAGTACCAGCAACCTCACTCTAAACGTAAAACATCTTCTACAGAATTGAACCTTTATGGTGAGGTGCGGTGAGTGGTATCTGCCCTGGGCGATCATTACACTATCTACCACTTATTTGCTTCCTTTTAGTCGCCTCTTACGACACGCTGGAAACACGTTAGGGCTATTCTAAATCCCGTACCTATAGTTATCAGTTTACACATGCTTCTCATTTATTATTCTTTATCAAGTATAACTTTTGACCAATTGAATTTGTTATCTTGATTAATTAATTCTTATTATTTGAATTTTTAAATGCTTAAAAGTACAAGCTGTCTTAATATGCAAGATGGACATGTGTGAACAAGATTTTAAAAGTTTTTGTAATCCATTTATGATGTCATAATAAGTGCACAGGTGTAATTCGTTTCATATTTATTTCCTCACTACTTGGTGGTGAAACAGCCAAATATCCTTGCAGGAGATAATGACCTAGAATAAGGGTCGACTTGTGTGGTGTTCCACCGTATTATAGAGAATTTAGAAATAGTATTCAATATTTTATATTCGATTTATCATAAATCTTCTGGAATTGTGAGCTGCCCACCCCTAACCGTAAACCAGTTCCACTTTGATACAAAATAGGGATACCATTTTTAGATTTAAGATCTGAAAGAATTTGAATACATGCTGATTACAAATCAATGTGTTGAAAATTTCGACCATATACATTATATTCGAATTTTTCCATAACTTTTTCATAATTGAATCAGATTCAATTCATAATGATATGATTTGAGATTTAATTTGAAAATAGATGTACCTGTGACAAACCTCAGCACAAACCTCCTTGTGACAGGGCAGGCTTGAGGTGGCAGTTTGCCTGACAAATGTTTGCACATTATGTCATAAAGGTTCGGAATCTTTGAGGCAAATAATGTATAAAATGCTTAACATTTTTGAAATCATAAAACATGTGAAGTACCTCATTTTTGACTCAATACATACGCACTTGCCTGGCTGAGTACCGCAATAGGCATATTTGTTCAGCCTAGAGAAACAGGTCCATTAAAAATGATTCATAATACCTAGAAGCCACTTTGTGCAAACAAAGAAAAAAATTATTTAGTTATTTTTTTTTACATTAATAACCACTTTTTAAAGTGGATCACCCTGTCCGAGGCCCTCGAACGTAGGTCACTTCTAAATGGACAGGGTTACAATTGCTGAAAAAAATATGATCGTTTCCTGTTTGGCTTAGCCTACCCAAGTTATTACACCCTGGGTCGAGTGGTGAGCATGAATTAGCGAGCCAGACTCGACGGGACTCGAACCCGAGATCTACAACCTGCTATACCAACATGTTTTTAACCACTAGGCCATCGCGCCCACATAACTGCATTATCGATGATTAGGGCTGGGCACTTCGAATTGAATACTAAATTATTCGAATCAATTAGCATTATTCGAATCACTGCTTTTTTCTTTCAGGCTCATATTTGTATGTGTCTAACCATCTTTTCTTAAATCTGTTCCAGTCGATAATTAAATTTTGGTCAAGCATTTGCCACAGAAGTGCTCATCTTCTCTATTACCATCAATCAGTGATTCATTGCAGTCGTAATTAATCTTCTAGTAAGCATCAATCGAAAATACAGCACTGCAGACTGCTAATTTATAGCTTTGCGATTGGGTTGGACTTACTGCAGTACTGATGGAGGTAATCAAGATTATAAATCACCAACAAGTTACAATTCCACTATCAAGCAGCGCCCCTGGAGTTTTTTAAGGCGAGGTTGGGGGACCAAATCAACCGTTACTAATTTTACAATACCCTGTAGGTCCCAGCAATAGAATTAGCCCACCATATACCCTGCGTGTCGCTTGCAAGTACCTCATTTTTGACTCAATACATACGCACTTACGCACTTGCCTGGCTGAGTACCACAATTAGAGATGGGCCGATGTATCGGTATCGGTGACTTTTGTAGTATCGGTATCGGTACTGGTATCGGAAATTTTCATCACCGATACCGCTGATACCAAAATTGATACCGGATACATCTTTACAACGGAGCGTACAAATACGCTTTATTTACTGATAATAAATGGAAAGACCTCGCATTCCACTGATCTGAAAAATAATTGAAACGGGGCATGTCCCGAGTGAACAATTTTATTTACACTTTGGGTTTTATTAAGTAAAACCCATCAATCCACACACTATATGCTCTTTTTGATGCAGAAAAAAGTGTTAAGGTCGCACTACATGTTTGCGTAGGTTGTGTTTTTTCCGTGTTTGCTTTATGCAAGCGCAGTGCTCTGCATGCATTTCCTCACGTTTTCTATTGAAAAAGAACAGCTTGCTATGAAAGCTACTACAGAGTGTCTTTTTTGCGTTTGTGCTTTGTACGCATGTTAACACGATTACCGCAAATCAATGCAGGTGTGTATTGCCGTTTTTATTTTATTGCTCGAACGTAATGCAACGCATCGGTAAGACAACTTCATGTGTATTGTTGCCTTGGCCTCAATTAGGTGTCACGTTAGTTGTGTAACACGAACATTTGCACTCAATCTTCGGACCCATGTATGCTTAAACGCAGCATTAATTCAGTATATTTTCATCCATTAAAGTTTGCACTCAAATGAATACAAAAGTTCAAGGGTACAAACGTACGTAGACACACACATACGTGGGTGCAACTATAACAAGGGCATAAGTATGTCAATACAAAAAGGCATTTAAAATATTTAACAAAGTACTCGGTATCAGCGGTATCGGAATATAAATTACGAAGGTGGTATCGGTACTTGTATCAGTATCGGCGAAAATTTTGGTATCGGCCCATCTCTAACCACAATAGGCATATTTCTTCAGCCTAGAAAAATTTTGTTCACTAAAAATGATTCATAATACCCAGAAGCCACTTGCCACTTTGGGCAAACAAACAAAAAAATTTATGTTGATTTTGCAATAAAATTTGTTGGACATTACTATATGCGACAGCTATGAAATGTGTCTGTATCATACAATTTGAGCTATGTCATTTGGAATTGGGAGAGATTTTTTTATTTGCAGATTCTCAATAATAATTTCGAATTGTTGATTCAGATATTGTTCCTGAATTTTTCCTAAAAAAATTTGAAAAATAGGTTCCAGTTGTCAACTATTTACTAGACATCAGTCAGCTTCTAACAAAGTATAAGTTTTTCTCTGTTACCATCATATTATTTTTTGTCAAAATGATCTTAAGTTGTTGCTAATACCTAATTTGATTTGTTGTCCTTGTTCCTTTCCCATCTTCTTAACAATGTGACTCAGTATTGGGTCTGTCACTTTTTGTTGTCCATATGTTCTGGTTTAGATCAGACCAATCCGACACAAATAGCAGTTGATATTTACTACCAAAGATATGTAATTTGTCGTAGTTTGGGCTAAAGTTCAGGAAAATGTTGAATTAGAGCAAATAGGAAATTATATGTTTGATTAATCTAAGACCAGAACCTCTAGCTCCAACGAGGATATATTTATGAACGATTCATCAAATTTGAACTTTAGGGCTTGGTAGCCAACTAAATTTAGGTACTATGGTAGAATGCTTTTTAAAGGAAATTGACACGATAGCAGTGTTCTCGTGTGAGAAGCTCCGGTTTGTGGAATATACTTTTTTTCTTCCCAAATAGTATTTTTGCACCATCCTCATGCTAGTTATTTTTTTCATTCAAATTGGCTCAGAGTAAGGACAGAACCAGTGCCAAAAAGGAACCAGCTAACGGCCACTTTTTAACAATAAAGTATTATAAAAGATGAAGTACCAGCAACTGCACTCTTAATAGAAAACATCCCAAACAGAACTGAACTGCTTTGACAAAGTGCATTGAGTGGTATCTGCCCTGAAGGACTGTATTTTCATTTTCTAGCTTTCCTGATTTCAGATTTTTCGCCAGCTACCAAGGTTACATAGATTACTGTAATTCAAGTTTAATAGTCAAATGTGCAATCAAACTGTCGGGATATGTTATATTGGTCATATTATGATATCGGCTGACGATATATATCGATATATTTCTAGTTGAAACTAAATGTCATCGCGCTTTGAATGTGCAAGTGTCGATTTAGGATAATGTGCTCTATTTAATGAAATGGATGAGTACAATTTTAACATGATGTGCAAAAGTTCGAGTCTAGATTTAGCTTAATGCATACATGCAGATTTAGCTAAATGTGTAAATAATTGGTGGTTTACTAAAGTGAGGTTTAGTAAATATGCGTGTCTGCAGCTGGAATGACATATTCATTTTAAATACGCAAGATTGGATACAGATTGAGCGGGCAACCTTGATAGTGCAAGAGAAGATATAAAACAACAATTTCAAATTAAATGTGCCAGTCAATGATTCAAATTTGATTTTTCCCATAAAGTACAGAAAAACAAGTTGATAAAGATAGATAATTAATGTTAATATATTATTCAATCATAATCCATGATATTATCTGCATTATATGATATCACGGTAAGTATGTTAAACACAATACTGCTACACTCACAAAGTATGGTTTTCAGAGGCTAGTGGCAATCGCCTGATAGAGACTTTTTCTCTCATATATCATTTATGCTTAATGTAGTTAGTCGTATGTGCTCACTTTATTTTGTGTTGTGTATTGTTGATGGGGATAAAACCTCCAACCTCTTTGCAGTTTTTTTTTCTAAACTTAACACTGGATGTTTTTTTTTAAATATGTTTTCTTACCTTTACAGCTAATTCTTGCTCTCAATGAGACATGAGACTATTTGCAATATGAATTTGAAGCCCCCTTCCGCTATCTTTTAGGGTTATTGCTGGACTCTTTGTTTCATCTTTCGAGTTTTTTTAGTGACTCTGGTAGCACATTCATCAAGATGGCTCATTTTAGTTGCCTTTGGGCTATATTTGCGCCTTTTTCTAGGTTCTAGAATACTATTCTCTACCAAGTATAACTTTTGACAAACTAAATTCGTTATCTTAACTAATTAATTGAGTATTTAATTCCTAAATGCTAAAAAGCACAGGCAGTTTTAATATCCAAAATGTACAGGTCTGGGCAAAATTTAAATAGTTTCTAATATTCCAGTTATGATGTCATACAGAAGTGATGACATAATGAGTAATAATGTGGTTATTAGTTTTATTATTCATTTCCTCACTACTTGGTGGTGAAACAGCTGAAAAATCATGCCGGAGATGATGGCCTAAAATAAGGATCAATTTGAAAGCGGTGAAAGTGTATGAAAACTTTTAAGAGTTTTATTATATTTTTAAATGACTAACAAGGTCAATCCATACTTACATTTGGTCAGAGAGTGGAGGGAATGACTATTTTTGCAAACATTCAGTCCGTCCCTGTATGAAAAAATCCACGACACCCATAATTTGAATATTGAATGCAGTAATTTTTGCAATCGCTGGAAGTGATAAGCACATCTGGTTTATTTCGATTCAGTAGAAAATACTGTAAAATCAATTGTCGATCATCAATGATAGAATCGTATAAGATGGATTTTTCAGATATTTTCATTCCACTCCAGGTGATATATTATGTAACAATTTTCTGATTGTCCAAATCAATTTTCTCTATCATGGGCTATACGAATCATAATATCAAGTGTTGCCTAACTTGTCATATGGTTCACTCATTCAGAAGTTTGTAATACAATGACTTTTGAACATTTATCAGAACTTCATTATTTTGTTTCAGATCAACAAACTCAATGCTGGGTGGAATAAGAAGATGGGTGCGAGTGCGTTTGCTTCTCTTGGTAATCTTGTTCGTAAACGTGAAACCCAGGATCTCAGTTTGGCTGGGTGCGATCTGACATCTGAAGAAATTGATGCATTCAACAAAGAACTCGGTGACGCCACTGTAAGTATTTGTTTCATTTATACTTTGGATTGGGATGAAGATTTATTGATTGAAGGAGCGCAACTAGGGGGTTTTGTTTAATGGCATGTCAGTCTGCGATCTTTCATATGAGGGAAAGCCGCAATCACTTTAACGAGTGATGCAATGTGTTTATTTAAGAAATGGGTGGTAGTTTGATTCTAATCCTCTTATTATACATTTTGTCCGTCTCTGATGGTAGGATATAGCGCCATGTTCTTATGAATCAGTGAACCTTCATGTCCAATCATCTAAAAAAAAATCCGTTCCACTCGCATTCCCACTGTGCTTATTTGTATTTGTCGTATCTACTTGGTACCGTATTCGATTAATAATTAACGAAGACAATAACTTAATTCCGGAGATGTTGAGATGTTTATTATGCGTGTTATCGATTCTAGATCATGACTAAGAACTTAGGACTGTTGTTACATCTTCTGTGGGCATTTGTGAGTTATAAAAAATAGTTAACGAATAAGATTAATAATATTTATTGAAATAAACTATTTTATTATCAATGGTATGTAGCTTTCTAAAGCATCTATACTTGATCTAATTGGCGCAAATTGACTTTTATTTCTTTAAAGAACCAGCAAGTCTTGGGAAGATTCCTATAAAATACATTAGAAAATTTTTAGTTTCTGATTTTATTTTTATTGAATTTTCTGATTGTCATACATTCGCTATGACACCAAACAGGCCTAGATTTTGGAAAAAGCAAATAAAATATAGTTCAATAGTATTTATATTAAATATGGCACACTCTGCATTTCCACATGGTGAATCTATATACCATTTTTTTAGTACAATTTATTTTAAACATTCGACACTGTCCGCTGAATTGATCAAAACCGGAATTCAAAATTCGACAACTGTGGAATTGAAGAAAACAGTTTATTAATAAATATGATTTCATTAGCAGTGATAAATTGTTTAAAATACCTATCAGAAAAAACTAAATTTTTCAAATTTAGTGCCCATTGTTTTGGAATATGAAAAAAAATTCATTCTGCTGTTTAAAATAGCCATTTGTAGAATAGAATTTTGTGCCCAATTAACAAAATTTGATCACTTGTGTCCTTTTCAATTGACCAGAATGGCATATTTGTTGGCACAATGACCGGGTTGTTAAATATATCGGCATCGCAGACAAGATCGGATCGCTCATCCTTGCCCACCACTCAACCCCAGTTGTATTAACCTGGGCAGGCTATGCTGAACAGAAACGATCATATCTTTCCAGCAATCCTAAGCATTTCCGCCTATAAGTGGTTGTTGTAACAGGGCCTTGGTCAGGGCGATCCACTCCATGAAGTGACTATACAAAAATTAAAATTCCACAATTGTGAAATGAAATTGAATCGTGAAGTAAAATTCAAAATTCCATACTTGTGTGTAAGGGTAGGATAATTTTGATATATATGAGCCATATTTTCAATCAAGATTGGAGTATTTTATTACCGATGATTAGGGCTGGGCATTTTGAATGGAATACTAAATTATTCTAATCAGCTAGTATCATTCGAATTGCTCGCTTTTTTGTCTTCCAGGCTCATATTTGTATGTATTTAACTGGTTATCAGTTCTTAAGTCTGTTCCAATCACAGAGACAAATGTGTTCATCTTCTTTATCACCATCTATCAGTGATCCATGTTTAACAAAACATATTCATTGAAAATATTTTTGACTGCGGTCTCAGGCACATTTGAACTTGCCCAGTGGAATTATCTTTTTTTATGCTCTTAAGACACGAGCTTTAATCCTGCTCTCACAAAAGCAAGTGCTTTGTTTCTTCGACAAACCGTCCGTTTGGAAAGAAGTGTAATCTCTCGTATGTCTTAGACTAGAGAATGGCAACCAGGTGTTCAGAGAGAAACAGAGCATGACCTCATAATGAGCTTCATTAAAAATTGAATAAAGATGATTGATTAAATATGTTTCTGAAATTAACGAAGGTTCAAAGTAATAAATGCACCGTAAGACAGGGATTTCAATTCAAGCAAATCTTTCCAAATTTGAATTTTTTCAAAATATGAATATGGATAAGCTTTCATTTAAGATCATTTGTCTCATTCTATAATATTGGTGAAAGTTCACGGCATGAGTATAGAATCTCCAAACTCTAAGAAATATTTTGTTCACACATTTTTGAGGTTTTGGCATAGGCTTTGTAAAACTGTACAATTTAGAGTCTGGAGAATACATGTATAATTATCGTGATACTGATAGCCGAAGAGGATCCACGATCAGTGATTCTTAATGACTTGACCTGCGTGACCAATCAATTTAGTGTTATATATTTTGTGCATAATTCTGATAGTAGCTTACAATGAAATTATCGTCTGATCGTCAACTGCAAATTTAACGATGATGATGCAAAAATTAGCATTATGCTATGCATGATTGGAGCATCATCATTTAACGCTCGTGTATGACGGACACCGGAACTGACCGTGGTAGTGATATCATATTCTTCGATTCCACATTCGTAAAATTTTGAATTTGCGCATCATGTAATTTCAAGGTAATTTTCTCAGAATTTGCCATTTTTTAGATTCTTTGGAAAGAAATATCAAGAAATATATTATATATATCAGTATCTTCAATAAAAATCAAATTATAAATGAAACTTTATTCCTTTTCACTTCAGTCATTTCGAATATATACTGATATATATTATATATAAAATAATTCATTACAATTTTAGAATTTTGATTTTGGCATTTTCGAAATCCAAAGGTAATTTGGGTTGGGTTCGGCATGTTTAGATCTTTTGGAACGATATTTTTCAAGCAATATATTATGGTTAATAAAATAATTTATTTTTATTTGTAAATTCTGCTAATGAATAGTGAAATATATTCTTTCGATTCCACAATTGTTGAATTTGGCGTCTATTGAAAATTCCGAGAAATTTTGGGCTGATTTTGCCATGCATAGATTCTGTAGAAAGATATAATATAGCAATATATTACTGGTAATGAAATATTAATGTTTTATTTGCGAAATCCGTTTGATAGATATCAAAATATAGGCTTCGATTCCATAGTTTGGAAAATTTGGAAAATTCATCTCGTCGTATTTAATATAGATAACCAAATTGTATCTTAGCAAGTAAGAATATCAGCAAATTTAATAAAAATTAAATCACAAAAGAAACTTCAATCCTTCTCACTTCGGACAATTCGATTACACTTTTGTATAAACCAACACCCAGGTACCTTGGATAAAACTCGAAATGAAAATTCGGCACCCAATATACCTTTTTTGCGTTCCAAAGGCTATTTCTGGTTCTGGTTAAACTTACGGTAACATACATTTTTTGGCCAATTTTGGACTGTTGATGAAATAAGTCTTATGAGGCTCAGAACGCATCAAAATTATGGGGTATCTTACATTTTAAAGCACTTTACTGTGACAACTTATGACTCTGTAATTCAAAAGTTTCTGAAGTTGAAAAAATGCTATGACAAGGAGAATTGAAAACTTTCAACTAGTAATGGGCCGATGTATCGGTATCTGAATCAGTATCGGCAAGTATCGGTGATTTTTGAAGTATCGGAAAATTTGCATCACCTATACCGCCGATACCAAAACCGATACCAGATACGTCTTTAAAACGGAGCGTACGAATACGCTTCATTTACTGATGATAAATGGAAAGATCTCGCATTCCACTGCTCTGTAAATTATTAGAACGGGGCATGCCTCGCGTGAACAATTTTATTTACACTTCGGGTTTTATCAAATAAAACCCATCAATCCACTGACTAAATGCTCTTTTTGTTGCATCAAAAGGTGTTGAGGTCGAATTACACGTTTGTGTAGGTTGCGTTTTTCCATGGTTTGTTTGATTATACCATTGCGTTTCATGCAAGCCCAATGCTCTGCATACATCTACGTTTTCCAATAAAACAAAACGTTTTGCTATGTAAGCTACCGCAAAATGCTTGTTTCTTTTTTTACGCTTGTGAAAGCTACCGCAAAGTGCTTGTTTCTTTTTTTTACGCTTGTGAAAGCTACCGCAAAGTGCTTGTTTCTTTTTTTACGCTTGTGCTTTGTACGTGAACATGATTAATGCAAAGCAATGCAGGCGTGTATTGCCGTTTTTACTTTATTGCTCGAAACGTAATGCAACGCATCGGTGTGACAACTTCACGTGTTTTGTGGCCTTTAGGTGTCACGTTAGTTGTGTAACCACGAACATTTGCACTCAATCTTTGGACCCTTGTGTGCTTGAACGCAGCAACAATTTATATTTTCATCCATAAAAGTTTGCAATCAAATGGATGCAAGAGTTCATGGGTGCAAACGTACGTAGGTGCACACATACGTGGGTGCAACTATAACAAGGACATAAGTATGTGGATACAGAAAGGCCTTCAACATATTTAACAAAGTACTCGGTATCGGCGGTATTGATATTGGAATATAAATTAAGAAGGTGGTATCGGTACTTTTATCGGTATAATTTTGGTATCAGCCCATCTCTACTTTCAACTCATCACTACCATTTTTATAGCCTTTCATTACCCATACTTTAGGAATGACTGATGTAGTCAACCGTCTGATTTTGTAATTTTGTGTTGTGCACAGTTGGTGAAGACAAACGTGCATCGCTTGTGTATGTTTTCAGAAGTTGTTCCTATCACTTAATTTGATATTGGTTTTGTTATCTTTGTTCCTCCCCATCTTTTTAACAGTGTGACTCAATATTCGGTCTGTCACTTTTTTGTCATCCATATGTTCTGGTTTAGATCTGACAAATCCGTCATAAACAGCACTTTATATTATTTACTACCAAGACCAAAGATTTGTAATTTGTCATAGTTTGGGAGCACATTTATGAACGATGCATTAAATATGACCTTTCCTTGACCCTCAGGGCTCTATGGCCACCTATTAATAGACGGATACTCTATTGAACACATTGCGAAAATTGATTTTGGAGCAAACTACCATTTTTTTTTTTTTCGCTACACACTTTTTCTTTTAAAAAGAAAATTACCTCACCCTACAAGGTAATTCCTTTACAGTCGGCACGTTATCTCGCCAAATGTAATGCAACTATGGTAGAATGCTGTTCTAAAGGAAATTGGAACGATAGCAGTGTTCCCATCTGAGAAGCACCGGGTTGTGGAATATACTTATTTTCTTCCCAAATATAGTATTTTTATTCATAAATGACAAAGACATAGTGTATTTCAAACTATCAAAAAAAAAAATACTTTTGCACCATCCTCATGTAAGTTTTTTTCAATTAAAATTTTCTTCGGTTGAGGCCGAAAGCACATGTAAGTTTTTTTTTTTGCACATGTAAGCTATCATTGGGTCATCAATGGGCGAGTATGAGACGTGGATTTGCGATTCTCAAAGCAAATCCTCAAATTTTTTTTTTGTCATATGTACAGATTTTGCACTTATGCAATAGGTATGTGTACAGCATCCTAAAAAATCTAGTGATTACTAGAATAGCAGAGAGCTTCACAAATTGGAAGCCCAGTGACTGCACATAAACTGAAAACATTCCATACACAACTGTATAGCTATAGTGGAGTTTGTAGAAAGGTAATTTGTTTATTTTTTGTTTCATATTTCTATGTCCTGCCTCCAACGCCAAATCGATATTAAATTAGAAGTGTTTACACAGTTCCATATTTTGCGTACTTTTCCAAAACTGTCCCTTTTTAAGGCTTATACTTTGCTTCGACTTACGTATTTTTTTCCTTGATCCACGGCAAATTGTGAAAAGTTTTTTATATGAAGACATTAATGTGACTTGCGCACAGGGTGGGACGAAGTTTGCGGGAATGAGAACGCATGTCTTTTTGTTCAGGATATGTATTGTTCATTAACTTTTCAAATAAAATGATGGAATAGACTTTCATTTTATCTAAAGCTTATTACATACCACGACCTCTGCAGTAACCAGCGTAACATCGTTATTATCGGGAAATAATTAAATTTTTGCCAGTTCCGTATCGATGCTTCCAATAACACCACTTTATGTATGTCACAAAAAGACACTAGCTTGTACAGATAGAGGGTGGAGACAATTGGTCCTGTGTTTCCTAGCAAGCCATGTTTATTGCGAATTTTAGAAACTTGCACCACTGAGGTACCTTGTGATTCTTTATATATATTTTTGGGGAGTTGTTTGTTACCACTGATGCTGTGAACCTGTCAAACGCTTATACACAAGACTTAATTTGGCTAGATCGGCTGAGCCACCTTTGCTGTCTATTTGCATGGTACTGGTACGCGACACTAAGAGTGCTCAGTGTTCCTCGCATGTGAACGACTCTACTGTGCTGACCAGGAAAACAAATGTATTATGACTCTGTAATTCAGGATTTTCGGAAGTTGAAGAAATGTTGTGGTAGAAATTGAACATATTTGAAGGATAATTGAAAACTTTAACCCAACCGCGACCCTTTTTATAGCCCTTCGTGACCCATACTTTAGGAAAGGCTGATGTAGTTCATCCTGTGTCTGATTTTGTTATTTTGTGTGGTGTACAGTTGGTGAAGAGAATCGTGCATAGCTTTTGTATGTTTTCAGCTTTAAACCTGAAAACCCATTTTTTTCTACTCTACTCCAGAATTCTTTGCCTCTTGTTTTGTTTTTTAAGAAGAAAATTGATTCATTGATTGTTGATAGGATGGGATTTAGTCTTCATCTTGTGAAGAGGAAAGCTGAAATAGGGCTTGGCCACATGGCGAACCCCGACCTCTAGCTTAGAGACCGGTTTCGAATCGGAGATGACAGACATTTGGCCTAAACTTAACTTGCCCATTATGTGAAGAAAATAGCCTGTTTCAATTCAACCTTCTTGATTGTGATTTTCCTGTTATCTTAATCACTTGTGACATTTAAGGTCTGACTCATTTTACCTGCATGGACATGGTGTTAGAGGAATCCGTGAGCAACACATATTAGAAAAACGTGCACCAGTAGGGGTGTTCAGCCAACATCTTGCCTGCATGTAATCATTCTTTGCATGAATCAAATTTTTGTCAGAACAATCAGAGATTTGTAGCATGAAACTTATTCCCAACTACTTTATTATTGAAATTCACTCTAAGCTCTAAACTTTAAGGCCGGAAGCAGCTTCCAGAGGGAATCACCAACAGCCAATCAATACCAGAGAGCAACTGGAAGATGTAGTACCAGCAACCGACCTCTAAACGGAAAACATCCCCAGCAGAACTGAACCACCATTGTAAGGTGCAGTGAGTGGTATCTGCCCCGGGCGATCATTAAACCTACCACTTTTTGCTAGATAATGGCCTAGAATAGGGATCGACTTGTGTGGTGTCCCACTATGTTATAGAGAATTTAGAAATAGTATTCAATATTTTATATTCAATTTATCATAAATCTTCTGGAATTATGAGTTGCCCATCCCCAACCGTAAACAAGTCTCACTTTGGTACGAAATAGGGATACCATTTTTATATTTAAGATCTGAATGAATTTGAATACATGCTGATTCTATTTTTTATGATACAATGAGGGCTTTGAGCTAAGATTACATCAGGAATTTTAAAATTTTGCGTACATTTCAAATCAATGTGTGTTGAAAATTTTGGCCATATATATTATATTCAAATTTTTCCATAACTTCCTCATAATTGAATCGGATTCAATTCAAAATGATAGGATTTGAGATTTAATTTGAAAATAGATTTATTTGTAACAAACCTTAGCACAAAGAATCTTTGAGACAAATTATACATAAAATGCTTGACATTTTTGAAATCCTAAAGCATGTGAAGTACCTCATTTTAGACTCAAAACCTACGCACTTGCCTGGCTGAGTACCACAATAGGCATATTTGTTCAGCCTAGAGAAACTAGTTGACTAAAATGATTCATAATACCCAGAAGCGACTTTGTGCAAACAAAGAAAAAAATTTATTTACCAGTAGGTATTTTTTTTTAAAATTTAAAAGCACCTCTTAGAGTGGATCGCCCTGTCCAAGGTTCTCGCACGTAGGTCACTTCTAGAGGGACGGGGTTACAATTGCTGGAAAGATATGATCTTTTCCTGTAAGTTATTTACACCTGGGCAGAGTGGTGAGCATGAATTAGCGACCCAGACTCGTCGGGACTCGAACCCGAGATCTTCAACCTGCTATGCCAACATGTTTAACCACTAGGCCATCATGCCCACATAACTGCATTACCAATGATTAGGGCTGGGCACTTCGAATTGAATACTAAATTAATCGAATCAACGCTTTTTTCTTTCAGGCTCTTATTTGTATGTATCTAACTATCTGTTCTTAAACCTGTCCCAGTCGATAATTAAATTTTGGTGAAGCATTTGCCACAGAAGTGCTCACCCTCTCTATTACCATCTATCAGTGATTCATTGGAGTTGTAATTAATCTTCTGGTAAGCATCAATCGAAAATACAGCACTGCAGACTGCTAATTAATAGCTTTGCGATTGGGTTGGTCTTACTGCAGTACCAATGCTGTTATTTTCATGTGACCTGGCCAGAGCCCGACCGATAAAGCATTACCAGCAAAACTCTCACATGTGATCCTCCCTTGTGGGATTCCAAACTTCATCAGGACAGTTAGAGATCTGTGGCTGAAAGCGTATTCCAAACGCTTTTACCGATTGAGGTAACCAAGATTATAAATCATCAACAAGTTACAATTCCACTATCAAGCAGCACCCCAGGAATTTTTTAGGGGGCAATTTGGGGGAGGGGGAAGACCAAATCAACTGTTATTAATTTCCCAATACCCTGTAGGTCCCGGCAATAGGATTAATCCACCGTATTCCCTGTATGTCACTTGCAAGAGATGGCTAGAAGGAAACAAAGAAATGTTAGATGCTTTGTATTTGCCCAGGACGGATACTACTCTTTACTGATTTTAGTTGCTTTTGCTTTCCACTTAGTCCTCCTATCTTGTCAACCAGTCAGGATAATCAGAGATTTGTAGCCCCAAGCCTAATTCTAACTCCCTTTTTTATTGAAATTGACTCTAAGCAAGGCCGGAAGCAGCTCCCAAAGGAAATCAACCAACAGCCACTCAATAGCAGAAAATAGCTGATCAACTAAATCAACTTCAGTAATCAACTGAAAGATGTAGTACCAGCAACCACACTCTAAACAAAAAACATTCTCAACAGAACTGAACCATTATGGCAAGGTGCGGTGAGCGGTATCTGCCCTGGGCGATCATCAAACCATCTACCACTTTTTTGCTTCCTTTTGGTCGCTTCCTACGACACGCTGGAAACACATTAAGGCTATTCTAAAGCTCGTACCTACAGGTATCAGTTTACACATGCTTCTAAATCACTATTGTCTATCGATTATACCTTTTGACCAATGGAATTTGTTATCTGGATTAATTAATTTTTATTAATTGAATTCTTAAATGCTAAAAAGTACAAGCAGTTTTGATATGCAAGATGTACATGTCTGAACGAGATTTTTAAAAGTTTTTGTACTCAATTTATGATGTCATAATAAGTGCACAGGTGTAATTAATTCGTTTCATATTTATTTCCTCACTTACTTTGTGACGAAAACAGCCAAATATCCATGCAGGAGATAATGGCCTAAAATCGGGATCAACTTGTGTGATGTTCCACTATGTTATAGAGAATTTAGAAATAGTATTCAATATTTTATATTCGATTTATCACAAGTCTTATAGAATTGTGAGTTGCCCATCGCTAACCGTAAACCAGTTCCCCTTTGGTACAAAATAGGCATACCACTTTTGGATTTAAGATCTGAATGAATTTGAATACATGCTGATTTTATTTTTTATGATACGATGAGGGCTTTGAGTTGAGAATACATCAAGAATTTTTAAATTTTGCGTACATTTCAAATTATATTCGAATTTTTCAATAACTTTCTCATAATTGAATCAGATTCAATTCATAATGATATGATTTCAGATTTAATTTGAAAATAAATGTACCTGTGACAACCCTCAGCACAAACCTTGTGACAGGGCAGGCTGGAGGTGGCAGTTTGCCTCACAAATGTTTGCACATTATGTCATAAAAGTTTGGAATCTTTGAAGGAAATTATGTATAAAATGCTTAACATTTTTGAAATACTATAGCATATGAAGTACCTCATTTTTAACTTAATACATACGTACTTGCCTGGCTAAGTACCACAATAGGCATATTTGTTCAGCCTAGAGAAACTAGTTCACTAAAAATGATTCATAAGACCTAGAAGCCACTTTGTGCAAACAGAGAAAAAAATTTATTTAGTTTTTTTTTTTAAATTTATAACCACTTCTTAGAGTGGATCACCCTGTCCAAGGTCCTCGGACGTAGGCCACTTCTAGATGGACAGGGTTACAATTGCTGGAAAAATATGATCTTTTCCTGTTTGGCTTAGCCTACCCTAGTTATTACACCCTGGGTCGAGTGGTGAGCATGAATTAGCGAGCCAGACTCGTCGGGACTCGAACCCGAAATCTTCAACCTGCTATGCCAACATTCCAACCACTAGGCCATCGTGCCCACACAACTGCATTACCTATGATTAGGGCTGGGCACTTCGAATTGAAAACTAAATTATTCGAATCGATTAGCATTATTCGAATCACCGCTTTTTTCTTTCAGACTCATATTTGTATGTATCTAACTATCTGTTCTTAATTCTTTCTCAGCCGATAATTAAATTTTGGTCAAGCATTTGCCACAGAAGTGCTCATCTTCTCTATTACCATCCATCAGTGATTCATTGCAGTCGTAATTAATCTTCTGGTAAGCATCAATGGAAAATACAGCACTGCAGACTGCTAATTTATAGCTTTGCAATTGGGTTGGACTTACTGCAGTATCGTTGCTGTTATTTTCATGTGACCTGGCCAGAGCCCGACCGATAAAGCATTACCAGCAAAACTCTCACATGTGATCCTCATTTGTGATATTTCAAACTTCATCTGTTCTGTGGCTGAAAGCGTATTCCAAACGCTTTTGCAGATTGAGCTAATCAAGATTATAAATCACCAACCAGTTACAATTTCACTATCAAGCAGCGCCTCGGGAATTTTTAAGGGACATTTGGGGAGGAAGACCAAATCAACTGTTACTAATTTCCCAATAACCTGTTGGTCCCACTGTATGACGCTTGCAAGAGATGGCTAGAAGGAAACAAAGATATGTTAGATGCTTTGTATTCGCCCAGGACGGATACTACTCTTTACTGATTTTAGTTGCTTTTGCTTTCCACTTACGTCCTTCTATCTTGTCAACCAGTTAGGATAATCGGAGATTTGTAGCCCCAAGCCTAATTCTAACTCCCTTTTTTATTGAAATTGACTCTAAGCAAGGCCGGGAGCAGCTCCCAAAGGGAATCAACCAACAGCCACTCAATAGCAGAGAGTGTCACATTATATCGTAAAGGTTTAGAACCTTTGAGACAAATTGTACATAAAATGATTAACATTTTTGAAAACCTAAAGACTTTGAAGTACCTCATTTTTGACTCAACACACGTACTTGCCTGGCTGACCACCATAATAACCACATTTGTTCAGCCTAGAGAAAATAGTTCACTAAAAATGATTCATAATACCTGGAAAACACTTTGGGCAAACAAACAAAAAAATTTATTGATTTTGAAATAAAATTTGTTGGACATTACTATATGCAACAGCTATGAAATTTGTCTGTATCATACAATTTGAGCTATGTCATTTAGAATAGGGAAAGATTTTTTATTTGTAGATTCTCAATAATAATTTTAAATTGTTGATTCAGGTATTGTCCCATCATCTTTCTTAAAAAAATTTAAAAAAAAAATAGGTTTCAGCTGTCGACTGTTTTCTAGACATCTGTCAGCTTCTACCTAAGTATAAGTTTTTTATCTGTTTCACCATCATATTAATTTTTTTTTGTAAATATGATCTTAAATTGTTGCTATTACTTAATTTAATATTTGTTTTGTTAGCCTTGTTCCTTCCTATCTTTTTAACAATGTGACTCAGTATTGGGCCGTCACATTTTTGTCGTCCATATGTTCTGGTTTAGATCAGACCAATCCGACACAAATACCAGTTGATATTTACTAACAAAGATTTGTAATTTGTCGTAGTTTGGGCTAAAGTTCAGGAAAATGTTGAATTAGAGCAAATAGGAAATTATACGTTTGATTAATCTAAGACCAGAACCTCTAGCTCCAACGAGGATATATTTATGAACGATTCATCAAATTTGAACTTTAGGGCTCGGTAGCCAACTAATTTTAGGTACCGTACTATGGTAGAATGCTTTTTAAAGGAAATTGGTACGATAGCAGTGTTCCCGTGTGAGAAGCTCCGGTTTGTGGAATATACTTTTTTTCTTCCCAAATAGTATTTTTGCACCATCCTCATGCTAGTTAATTTTTTCATTTAAATTTGCTCAGAGTAAGGACAGAACCAGTGCCAAAAAGGAACCAGCTAACGGCCACTTTTTAACAATAAGGTATTATAAAAGATGAAGTACCAGCAACTGCACTCTTAATAGAAAACATCCCAAACAGAACTGAACTGCTTTGACAAAGTGCATTGAGTGGTATCTGCCCTGAAGGACAGTATTTCCATTTTATAGCTTTCCTGATTTCAGATTTTTCGCCAGCTACCAAGGTTACATAGATTACTGGAATTGAAGTTTAATAGTCAAATGTGCAATCAAACTGTCGGGATATGTTATATCGGTCAAATTATGATATCGACTGACAATATATATCGATCTATTTCTAGTTGAAACTAAATGTCATCGCGCTTTGAATGTGCAAGTGTCGATTTAGGATAATGTGCTCTATTTAATGAAATGAATGAGTACAATTTTAACATACCTAATGTACAAAAGTTCAAGTATAGATTTAGCTGAATGCATACATGCAGATTTAGCTAAATGTGTAAATAATTGGTGGTTTACTAAAGTGAGGTTTAGTAAATATGCGTGTCTGTAGATGGAATGACATATTCATTTTAAATACGCAAGATAGGATACAGATTGAGCGGGTAACATTGATAGTGCAAAGAAAGATATAAAACAACAATTTTAAATTAAATGTGCCAGTCAATGATTCAAATTTGATTTTTCCCATAAAGTATAGAAAAACAAGTTGATAAAAATGGATAATTAATGTTAATATATTATTCAATCATAATCCACGATATTATCTGTGTTATACGATATCACTGTGAGTATGTTAAACACAGTACTGCTACACTCACAAAGTATGGTTTTCAGAGGCTAGTGGCAATCGCCTGATAAAGACTTTTTCTCTCATATATCATTTATGCTTAATGTAGTTAGTCGTATGTGCTCACTTTATTTCGTGTTGTGTATTGTTGATGGGGATAAAACCTCCAACCTCTTTCCAGTTTTTTTTTCTAAACTTAACACTAGATGTTTTATTTTAAATATGTTTTCTTACCTTTACAGCTAAATCTTGCTATCAATGAGACAAAAGGCTATTTGCAATATGACTTTGAAGCCGCCTTCCGCTATCTTTTTTGGTTATTACTGAACTCTCTGTTTTATCTTTCGAGTTTTTTCATGACTCTGGTAGCAAACTCATCAAGATGGCCCTTTTTAGTTGCCTTTGGGCTATATTTGCGCCTTTTTCTAGGTTCCAGAATGTTCTCCATAAAGTAGGATAGAATTTGTCCTGTAAAGAGAAAAGCTGAAAATATGGCTCAACTATATGGCGAATTACAACCTCCCGTGAAGACAGCCATTAGAGGGCAATGATTATTCGGCCAAATGAGTCTCTGACTCATTTTACCTACATGGATGGATATAGTTGGTGGGGGAAGTCGTACGCATTGCTATTGTGAACAACCCTGTACCGGCAAGATGGGTTCAACAAACCTCTCACCTTACCATCCTTTGCGGGATTCAAACTTTTGTCATGACGATTTAGAGTGGGCACATATGGTTCTAAATACCTTTCTCTACCAAGTATAACTTTTGACAAACTAAGTTCGTTATCTTAACTAATTAATTGAGTATTTTTAAGGCAGTTTTAATATTCAAAATGTACAGGTCTGGGCAAAATTTAAAAAGTTTTTAATATTCCATTTATGATGTCATACAGAAGTGATGACATATTGAGTACTAAAGTGGTAATTAGTTTTATTATTCATTTCTTCACTAAATCATGCCGGAGATAATGACCTAAAATAAGAATCATTTTGTAAGCGGTGAAAATGTATGAAAACTTTTAAGAGCTTTATTATATTTTAAATGACTAACAAGGTCAATCCATACTTACATTTGGTCAGAGAGTGGAGGGAATGACTATTTTTGCAAACATTCAGTCCGTCCCTGTATGAAAAAAATCCATGACACCCATAATTTGAATATTGAATGCTTGTATATTTGCAATTGCTGGTAGTGATAAGCACATCTGGTTTCTTTCAATTTAGTATAAAATACTGAATACTCAATTGTCGATAATCAATGATAGAATCGTATAAGATGGATTTTTCAGATATTCTCATTCCACTCCAGATGATATATTATGTAACAACATTTTGATTGTCCAAATCGATTTTCTCTATCATGGGCCATACAAATCACAATATCAAGTGTAGCCTAACTTGTCATATAGTTCACTCATTCAGAAGTTTGTAATACAATGACTTTTGAACATTTATCAGAACTTCATTATTTTGTTTCAGATCAACAAACTCGATGTTGAACAAAATAGGAAGATGGGTGTGAGTGGGTTTGCTTCTCTTGGTAATCTGATTCGTAAACGTGAAACCCAGGATCTTAGTTTGGGTGGGTGCGATCTGACATCTGAAGAAATTGATGCATTCAACAAAGAACTCGGTGACGCCACTGTAAGTATTTGTTTCATTGATTTTATACTTTGGATTAGGATGAAGATTTATTGATTGAAGGAGCGCAACTAGGGGGTTTCGTTTAATGGCATGTCAGTCAGCGATCTTTCATATGGGGAAAAGCCGCAATCACTTTAACTAGTGATGCAATATGTTTATTTAAGAAATGGGTGGTAGTTTGATTCTAATACGCTTATTATACATTTTGTCCGTCTCTGATGGTAGGATATAGCGCCATGTTCTTATGAATCAGTGAACCTTCTTGTCCAATCATCTAATCAAAAATTTGTTCGACTGAATCGTTCGACTCGCATTCCCACTGAACTTGTTTGTATGTGTCGTATCTACTTTGGTACCGTATTCGATTAATAATTAACAAAGACAATAACTTAATTCTGGAGATGTTGAGATGTTTATCATACGTGTTATCGATTCTAGATCCTGACTAAGAACTTAGGACTTTTGTTACATCTTCTGTGGCATTTGTCAGTTAGAAAAATAGTTAACGAATAAGATTAATATTATTTATTGAAATAAACTATTTTATTATCAATGGGATGTAGCTTTCTAAAGCATCTATACTTGATCTAATTGGCGCAAATTGACTTTTACTTCTAAAAGAACCAGCAAGTCTTGGGAAGATTCCTATAAAATACATTAGAAAATTTTTAGTTTCTGGATTTTCTCTTTATTGAATTTTTTGATTGTCATACATTTGCTATGACACCAAACAGGCAAAAAGCAAAAAGCAAAGAAAATGGATTTAAATAGTATTTATATTAAATATGGACACATTCTGCATTTCCACATAGTGTGAATCTATATACCATTTTTGGAGTTCAATTTTTTTAAAACATTCGACACTGTCCGCTGAATTGATCGAAAACCGGTATTCAGAAATTCGACAAATGTGGAATCTGAAGAAATATATTTTGTTAATTAATATGATTTCATTAGCAGTGATAAATTGTTCAAAAATACCTATCTGAAAAATCTAAACTTGGCAGATTTAGTGCACATTGTTTTGGAATTTGAAAAAAAATTTATTCCACTGTTTAAAATAACCATTTATAGAATAGAATTTTTTTGTCAAATTAAAAAAATTGATCACTTGTGTCCTTTCAATTGACCATGCCAGAGAATATTTTGTGTGCACAATGTCCTTGTGGTTAAATATGTTGGCATCGCAGACAAGTTCGGCTCGTTCGTCCTTGCCCACCACTCAACCCATGGTGTAATAACCTGGGCAGGCTATGCTGGACAGAAAAGATCATATCTTTCCAGCAATCCTAACCATTTCCGCCTATAAGTGGTTGTTGTAACAGGGCCCTGGTCAGGGCGATCCACTCCATGAAGTTACTATAAAAAAATTAAAATTCCACAATTGTGAAATGAAATTGAATCGTGAAGTAAAATTCAAAATCCCATACTTGTGTGTAAGGGTAGAATAATTTTGGTATATACCATCCATATTTTCAATCAAGATTGGAATATTTTATTACCGATGATTAGGGCTGGGCATTTTGAATGGAATACTAAGTTATTCTAATCCGCTAGCATCATTCGAATCACTCGCTTTTTTTCTTTCAGTCTCATATTTGTTTGTATTTAACTGGTTATCAGTTCTTAAGTCTGTTTCAGTCACAGAGAAAATTAAATTATTTAAATTAAAAATTAAATAAAGATGATTGATTAAATATGTTTCTGAAATTAACGAAGGTTCAAAAAAAAAATGCACTTTAAGACAGGGATTTCAATTCAAGCAAATCTTTCCAAATTTGATTCTGTTCAAAATATGAATATGGGTAAGCTTTCATTAAAGATCATTTTTCTCATTCTATAATATTGGTGAAAGTTCACAGCATGAGTATAAATTCTCTCCAACCTCTAGGAAAAATTTTGTACACACATTTTTGTGGTTTTGGCATAGGCTTCATAAAATTGTACAATTTAGAGTCTGGAGAATCTATGTATAATTATCGCGATACTGATTGCCGAAGAGGATCCACGATCAGTGATTCCAAATGACTTGACGGGCGTGACCAATCAATTTAGTGTTATATATTTTTGTGCATAATATAAAATAATTTATTTTATTTCAAAACATATTATTCGATTCCACAATTGTGGAATTTTAAATTGTCTTTTTCAAAAATTCCAAGGTAATTTGCTTTGAATTTGTCATGTTTAGAATTTTTAAAAAGATGTTTGAAAAGATGTTTTAAGCAATATATATGCTAATAAAATTTTTTAATAATTTTTATTTGAAAAATCCGTTTAATAAATATTGAAACATATTCTTCGATTCCACAATTGTAGAATTTTGATTTTGGCCATTTCGAAATCCAAAGGTAATTTGGGTTGGGTTTGGCATGTTTAGATCTTTTGGAACGATATTTCAAGCAATATATTATGGGTAATAAAATAATTTATTTTTATTTTGTAAATTCTGCTAATGAATAGCGAAAATATATTCTTTCGATTCCGCAGTTGTGAAATTTTGAATTTGGCGTCTATTGAAAATTCCGAGAAATTTTGGGCTGATTTTGCCATGCATAGATTCTGTAGAAAGATATAATATAGCAATATATTACTGGTAATGAAATATTAATGTTTTATTTGCGAAATCCGTTTGATAGATATCAAAATATAGGCTTTGATTCCAGAGTTTGGAAAATTCATCTCGTCATATTTAATATAGATAACCAAATTGTATCTTAGCAAGTAAGAATATCAGCAAATTTAATAAAAATTAAATTGCAAAAGAAACTTCAATCCTTCTCACTTCGGACAATTCGATTACACTTTTGTATAAACCAACACCCAGCACCCAGGTACCTTGGATAAAACTCGAAATGAAAATACGGCACCCAATATACCTTTTTTGCGTTCCAAAGGCTATTTCGTGCTCTGGTTAAACTTACGGTAACATACATTTTTTGGCCAATTTTGGACTGTTGATGAAATAAGTCTTACGAGGCTCAGAACGCATCAAAATTATGGGATATCTTACATTTTAAAGCACTTTACTGCGACGACTTATGACTCTGTAATTCAAAAGTTTCTGAAGTTGAAAAAATGCAATGAAAGGAGAATTGAAAACTTTCAACTAGTAATGGGCCGATGTATCGGTATCGGAATCAGTATCGGCAAGTATCAGTGATTTTCGAGGTATCGGTATCGGAAAATTTTCATCACCGATACCGCCGATACCAAAACTGATACCAGATACGTCTTTAAAACGGAGCGTACGAATACGCTTAATTTACTGATGATAAATGGAAAGACCTCGCATTCCACTGCTCTGTAAATAATTAGAACGGGGCATGCCTCGCGTGAACAATTTTATTTACACTTTGGGTTTTATCAAATAAAACCCATCAATCCACTGACTGTATGCTCTTTTTGTTGCATCAAAAGGTGTTGAGGTCGCATTACACGTTTGCTAGGTTGCGTTTTTCCATGGTTTGTTTGATTATACCATTGCGTTTTATGCAAGCCCAATGCTCTGCATGCATCTACGTTTTTCCAATGAAACAAAACGTTTTGCTATGAAAGCTGCCGGGAAAGTGCTTGTTTTTTTTTTTTACGCTTGTGCTTTGTACGTGAACTCGATTAACGCAAAGCAATGCAGGCGTGTATTGCCGTTTTTACTTTATTGCTCGAAACGTAATGCAACGCCACTCTATTGTGTGACAACTTCACGTGTTTTGTGGCCTTTAGGTGTCACGTTAGTTGTGTAACCACGAACATTTGCACTCAATCTTTGAACCCATGTGTGCTTGAACGCAGCAACAATTCTTTATATTTTCATCCATAAAAGTTTGCAATCAATTGGATGCAAGAGTTCATGGGTGCAAACGTACGTAGGTGCACACATACGTGGGTGCAACTATAACAAGGACATAAGTATGTGGATACAGAAAGGCCTTCAACATATTTAACGAAGTACTCGGTATCGGCGGTATTGGTATCGGAATATAAATTAAGAAGGTGGTATCGGTACTTGTATCGGTATAATTTTGGTATCAGCCCATCTCTACTTTCATCTCATCACTACCATTTTTATAGCCTTTCACTACCCATACTTTAGGAATGACTGATGTAGTCAACCGTCTGATTTTGTGTTGTGCACAGTTGGTGAAGACAAACGTGCATCGCTTGTGTATGTTTTCAGAAGTTGTTCCTATCACTTAATTTGATATTGGCTTTGTTATCTTTGTTCTTCCCCATCTTTTTAACAGTGTGACTCAATATTCGGCCTGTCACTTTTTTGTCATCCATATGTTCAGGTTTAGATCTGACAAATCTGACATAAACAGCAGTTGATATTACTTACTACCAAGACCCAAGATTTGTAATTTGTCATAGTTTGGGGGCACATTTATGAACGATGCACTAAATATGACCTTTCCTTGACCTTGAGGGCTCTATGGCCACCTATTAATAGGCGGATACTCTATTGAACACATTGCGAAAATTGATTTTGGAGCAAAATACCAGTTTTTTTCGCTACACACTTCTTCTTTTTAAAAAGAAAATTTACCCCACCTAATTCCTTTACAGTCGGCACGTTATCTCGCCAAATGTAATGCAACTATGGTAGAATGCCGTTCTAAAGGAAATTGGAACGATAGCAGTGTTCCCATCCGAGAAGCACCGGGTTGTGGAATATACTTATTTTCTTCCCAAATAGTATTTTTATTCATAAATGACAAAGACATAGTGTATTTCAAACTATCAAAAAAAAATACTTTTGCACCATCCTCATGTAAGTTTTTTTCAATTAAAATTTTCTTCGTTTGAGGCCGAAAGCACATGTAAGTTTTTTTTTGCACATGTAAGCTATCATTGGGTCGTCAATGGGCGAGCATGAGACGTGGATTTGCGATTCTCAAATCAAATGCTCAAATTTTTTTCTGTCATATGTACAGATTTTGCACTTATGCAATAGGTATGTGTGCAGCATTCTAAAAAAAATCTTAATGATTACTAGAATAGCAGAGAGATTCACAAATTGGAAGCCCAGTGACTGCACATAAACTGAAAACATTTCATACAGAACTGTACTGCTATAGTGGAGTTTGTAGAAAGTTAATTTGTTTATTTTTTGTTTGATATTTCTATGTCCTGCCTCCAACGGCAAATCGATATTAAATTAGAAGTGTTTACACAGTTCCATATTTTGCGTACTTTTCCAAAACTGTCCCTTTTGAGGCTTATACTTTGCTTCGACTTACGTATTGTTTTTCCTCGATCCATGGCAAATTGTGAAAAGTTTTTTTAAATGAAGATGTTAATGTGACTTGGTGTGACGAAGATTGTGGGAACGGGAATCCATATCTTTTTGTACAGGATATGTATTGTTCCTAAACTTTTCAAATAAAATGATGGAATAGACTTTCATTTGTCTAAAGCGTATTACGTACCACGACCTCTGCAGTAACCAGCGTAACATCGTTATTATCGGGGAATAATTAAATTTTTGCCAGTTCCGTATCGAAGCTTCCGATAACGCCACTTTATGTATGTCACAAAAAGACACTAGCTTGTACAGGTAGAGGGTGTAGACAATTGGTCCTGTGTTTCCCAGCCAGCCATGTTTATTGCGAATTTTAGAAACTTGCACCACTGAGGTACCTGATTCTTTATATATATTTTTGGGGAGTTGTTTGTTACCACTGATGCTGTGAACCTGTCAAATGCTATTATACACAAGACTTAATTGAGCTAGATCGGCTGAGCCACCGACGCTGTCTATTTGCATGGTACTGGTACGCGACACTAAGAGTGCTCAGTGTTCCTCGCATGTGAACGACTCTACTGTGCTGACCAGGCAAACAAATTGAATATGACTCTGTAATTCAGGATTTTCGTAAGTTGAAGAAATGTTACGACATAATTTATTCAGTCTGTGGTGTACAGTTGGTGAAGAGAATCGTGCATAGCCTTTGTATGTTTTCAGTATCGAACCTTCCCATTTTTTTCTACTCCAGAATTCTTTGCCTCATGTTTTATTTTTTAAAAAGAAAGTTGATCCATTGATTGTTCTGAAATATGTTTTCTTCTGTTTTTGACAGTCAAATCTTGCTCTCAATCACATGAGAGGCTATGAGAGGAAATGAGAGGAAAGCTGAAATAGGGCTTGGCCATATGACGAACCCCAACCTCTAGCTTAGACACCGGTTTCGAATCGGAGATGACAGATATTTGGCCTAAACTTAACCTGCCCATTATGTGAAGCGAATAGCCTGTTTCAATTCAACCTTCTTGATTGTGATTTTCCTGTTATCTTAATCACTTGTGACATTTAAGATCTGACTCATTTTACCTGCATGGACATGGTGTTAGAGAAAGCCGTGAGCAACACCTATGTGAAAAACGTGCACCAGTAGGGGTGTTCAGCCAACATCTTGCTTGCATGTAATCATTCCTTGCGGGATTCAAAATTTGTCAGAACAATCAGAGATTTGTAGCATGAAACTTATTCCTAACTACTTTATTATTGAAATTCACTCTAAGCGTTAAACTTTAAGGCCGGAAGCAGCTTCCAGAGGGAATCAACCAACAGCCAACCAATACCAGAGAGCAACTGGAAGATGTAGTACCAGCAACCGAACTCTAAACGGAAAACATCCTCAACAGAACTGAACCATTATGGTAAGGTGCGGTGAGCGGTATCTGCCCTGGGCGATCATCAAACCATCTACCACTTTTTTGCTTCCTTTGGGTCACTTCTTACGACACGCTGGAAACACATTAAGGCTATTCTAAAGCTCGTACCCACAGGTATCAGTTTACACATGATTCTAAATCACTATTCTCTATCGACTATACCTTT
>OZ023140.1:6018829-6033631 GCA_963675895.2 Styela plicata
CAACTGAGTCACAAAATCCCATTCCTACTTTGACATAGTGAGATTTTGAAAACTATTTCACGAATATTGAAAAATAACGGTATTGTTTCAGTCCCAGTAATACCGTTTCAGAAATAAAAAAAAACGACTATTTTTGCTTACATTCAAGGCATGCATATAACGAAATTGTGGCACAATAACAATCTTGAAACCAGGCACTTTATCAAGACGGTTCAGTTCCGTTTGGGATGTTTTACGCTTACAGCGCAGTTGCTGGCATATATCTACTAATAACGATTTGCTATTGAGTGGCAGTTGTTCGGTTTCCTTTGAGTGCTGCTCCCGGCTTTGCTTAGAGTGAATTTCAATAAAAAATAATAATTAAAAAATATAAATTGACTTTTTTTGGCCGAATTATGGGGGCGTTGATGGAATGCAACCGGCCCGAAGGTGTGGTCCATAAACGGCCCATACTTGGCCAATAAGTCTCAACAACCTGAATATTTTTACTTTTTGGAAATAACCAATTACTTGCCAAAGTCGGCCAGTAAATTTACTGTACTTTTCGTATGGTGTATATCATAACTCAGCTATCGAAACTTTTTATTTTTAAATTCACAGTAACCGTGATTTTTTTCACGCTCACCCACTGCATACGCCATTTATATATAATGGACGCAATTAGGCTAATTTTGTTAATTCATTGAAAATATGAAACGTTTCCTCGCGGTATTGATCCGCCCACCGTTATTTTTTCTAGTCTGATTATTACTGATAAGTTTTCGAATTTACAGTGCCGTTCGCATAGATCGGAAATTTTGTTATATTCATATGTAGATACCGGGAAAACCTATGTACATTTAATCCTTGCAGATCGAACGTGTAAGCTATCCACTTTCCACCTCACGAAAACGGGGAAATAATATTTGCTTTGTGCTTCGCATTATTTTTTAACACCGTAACTAAACTGAAACAAAAAAAGAGTTTCGAATTTGTGTGATTCCTCCATAAATCAGCAATATTATCTGGAAGGTCACACAACGTGCGGATTTTCTAAAGAACTATACAATTTACGGTGCCATCGGGGTGTATCCGTGATTGCAATTTATAATATTACGCAATGAAAACTAGAGAATCGGCCAACCATACACGGTGCAGTAGTGTTTACATACCGAAAGCGCTTACGTTTCTGGCTGATAACATTGAATATAATAACTGCCAATAGACACGCCCGCTTTCTTAGCGTTAATGTTATGTCCACAAGTCTACAAACACACATAGGCAACAAAATACGAAACAAGCACTCCTGCAGTTAGCTTTAGTAACAAACCGTTCTGTTTTCATTGGAAACCGTACACGATATGCATGCAGAGCATTGCGCATTGCGTGAAACGCACGGTGTGGAATTAACAAACCTAGGCAAACACGCCAAACTACGCAAACGTATAGAGTGGACCTAACACGGGACACCGATGGCCCATGTGGTTAACCCAATTAAGCGCAGTGTTGAAGTTAGGGGGATCCAACCTCGGTTGGGCCGGTACTCCGATGCACCCCAAGTCAATTTAGGTTTTAATACCTTTAATAGGATAGACTCTGGTTCGCGTAAAAAACTTGTGCTACCAACGTACCGTTGATAGAACTTTGGTGACGACGAGAGGCGGACGGGGGAGAGAACAGCACACAGTATACCAGGTTATCGAGTAAATTGGCGAATTAGCATACTTGGAGTGGTGCCCCCGACACACACCCCACTAAATAATTATCTATTATATCAGCAATATAGGAGGTTAAACATAGCAACTGAATGAACTCGTCATAGTAGGCAGGCTTTCATCATACAAAAAACAAGTTGCGTATTTTTACCATGGTAAATTTCTGTATTAGAGTAACATACACAAAAATTGGTTTCCCTGACACCAGACCTTGTATATGGGAGCCGTAAATATTCTGCCGTTGTTATAAATATGAAGATAAAAAGGAATATACGGCACCAAACATTACTAGACCCGTAATATCATTATAGTCGGTACGAAAACAGAAAATCGAATAAGAACATTGACTCCTCTTTTCCCTTTTTTTGCTGTGTCAATACACCCGAAAATACATTTTAAAATTACTTTTAATCAACAAAATTTCTTCAATACCAGATGTGTTACCGGCTTTGAAACTAACAGTGGAGAACCTTCGAAAATAAATTTTTAACGCGGGCATTATGGATTTTAAGCTTCACTGTCACTTTGCTCCTTTAGCATTGTACTTGGTGCTTAATTCCATTTCGATAGAGGTTGAAAACACATGCGCCGTAACCTCTCCAATTACTTCTTAAATAAATTCAATGCTCATCAAAGGCGCAGAAAAATGACACAAAATGGTCTGGCTTGCGACAGCTAGTGAAAATATTGTTATAAATCGAGGTGCTAAACTGTCACGTGTTAACGGCAAAACGCCTGTGTTACCGTGCTCATTGCTTTTAAAACTACCAAAATAATATAATTTCTCGAAATTTTATTATTTAACTTGATACGGCTCCACTCGTTCCGTTCGATTATCTTATTAGATCAGTGGTTATATTTAGGATGGGTGTGCTGGTGCGTAACGAACACATCATATTACTGGACATTCAAAATCGCAAAAGACAAGGCGGGACGTCCACAAGCACCGATATTTTTGTTGTTGCGACATATTTATTCAAGACGCAAATACTTTGATCGCCTTTGTAATCGTCGCTCACCCGTTACCTTCTCTGGCCGAGTTACGGTACTTTCTAGTTACTCTGTAGCATGCGTCAACAGTTAAAATACCAGCCGAATATATTTTAAGCGAGACGATTGCTTGGGACTCATCGCTGCATGTGGTAATGGTAGCCATGCTGGCTAGGGCTTTCCGTACCATGGAAACATTCCTATATTAGTCTCATACTCATCCGGCATGTAATTTTCACATTCCCCGCAACGATCACAATTCTATATCGAACAGCCCACATAGAATCAGATATAACTGCACATATACAAATACACACCACCCCCAACTGCCACCATGGGGTTATTAGAACCAATCCGTTAACTTGACTTTGACAACGGCCAAAAGGTTACGGTCGTGTCTTTTCACAAAAAGGAAAATACTCAAATAATCAAATAAAACAAATACGCTGCATATAAACTCGAACTGTCAACGTGTAAGAATTATGTCTTTTATTTAATCTCTAACTCGAAGAAAAACGAGAGCAAGAAGTTTAACACTCGAGGATCAAAATATTTTCACAAAATAATATTGCAAATTACATTTCAAATACGTACATTAAGTTGCGAGCCGGGCGTTGCGAAAAAATGGACGAAAAAAGTGTCATCGATTGTCAAACGGCATCTCTCTGACCAGCACTTACACCACTATGGGACCTTTCCCGACCTTTGACACCTACACTATGATACCATTACAATGGAACCAGGGTTAAGGAGAAATTTTTATCAAATATATAACGAGTTTCGATGCGTGCGTCCGGGTAAGGGAAATTAGCATTTTAGGCAAAACAAATTGAACTGAATAAACTCGCTAATCATCTCCATCTGCCTGTAATTGGCCCTCGAATTTTATTTTTTTTAATCGTGCACATACCAAGCACTTCTAAGGAGTAAATTACTGTAAATCAACTAGATTCATATATCTTAACAATGAAATTTACGAACAAAAACTCACCAACAAATATATCTAAATGCTAAAACGACGACGCGTTCTACAACGAAGTTTGAGTGAAAATCTGTCTGGAAACATTCCGAGTGAAAAACTCTGTCTGTTAAGAGATTCTAAACTCTGCGATTGTACGTCTTCCAATAACAAATTAGTGAATGTGCTAGGTGGCTTCCAACCAGAAGGTAAAAAGGAATGGATTTCTATTAGGGCCACGAAATGGGCAACGTTTATTAGGCGCAGCACATGAACGGGTCCTGTCTGCTCTGGAGGCATGGGGTCAATGTGACCTTGACTATTGACATCATTTTTCCTTGATACCAAAATTGAGGTTGGATGGCTTCATTTCAAGGAAAATTTAATTTCCTAAATAGCGATTATAATACAAAAAAATTCACTCTTCCTCTTTGGAATAGTCATCGATTTATTTTAGCACGATTTACAAATACAAGACTTAACTGCATGTCAATTACTTACAGGAAACCGTATGTGGATATAAAGGACATGATACTTTGTGATAAGCAGATTCTACCAGTTGAATCATTGAATTCACGTGGACGAACTTGCCTGACTAGAGCCAAAAACCTTGCTTTATTTTCTTATTTTTCATTAAGTATGGCATTTTTTGGTTTTTATAGTACACATGCAGATATTTATAAGAAAGGTAGTATGATTTGCCCCAGGACATGGAAAATTCAATTAGCTGAATCTGGACGGCTGGAAATAACACACATTTTAGTGTAATTTGAAGAAATTAAAAAATGCGGCAAGGGCTGTTAGAAAAATATGGTATATGAAAAAACTTTGCTGCACGTAATCGGTTTTGCCACAACGACAAGATTAAGAAGCCATATGATCAGCTATCTGATGCGAAATATGATAAATTAATTGGTTTGATTTATATGAAAAATTGTTTATACTGCGTAAGATGAAACGAGACTGATGGGTTATTCCTGTATTAATTGCCCAAATGGATGTTCCCCAAAAATCTATGTGTATTAAGCCAAAAAGAGGTTACGTCTCAAACATGTAGGAACTTTGTAAATATCTGTTATTGAATAGTGTGATAGTGTTATAGTTTAATTTCGTTATGAATGACCAATTCTGGGAAAAGCTGAAAACGCATGTGGTTGTATGGGGACTTTGGCCCATTTTAAGTATTTGTATGCAAAGAAGGCACTAATATAAGTGTCCCATAAATGATTCAAAGTTGGGGTGATTGTGTTAAGTTTTATGTTGCATGATTTACCCTGCATCGTTGGGTGCGCACTGGGTTAGTTCAAATCCAGTAAAGCGTTTGGCAATGACTTTTGGAGGTATAGATTGTAAGATTTTTTGTCATTGCACAGGTTCGGAGGACCCGATTTTAGGATGGTTGATTTGGATATGCGGGGGGGGCTGCCGTAGACCAACTCTGTGCCGATCACCAATGGATTTTCTAGGGTTGGGGAAAAATGAGACAATAAGATAATCTGAAATCTTTCACCTAATGATTCGGAACGTTAGGAAAATGCGCGAGGAGTACGTGCCCGTTCGCCCGGGTTATTAGTTTAAGAAATATTTCAAGGCTTTCCTCTCCTACAGGAGTAAAAAATTAGATCCTATTGATAAATTACGAAAAGTCATACCCGCAATTCTTGATTTTCTATGCTCGATGGTTGCAGAGTAGTTGAAAAACGAACTCACTTGAAATAGTCTTGAAGGTTTCACAATTCTCCTGATCCAGAAGATATCAGTTAGGAAATGTTAAACTGTTACTCGATTTTTTTATTTGTGCTTGTTTCAGGCTGTTTTGCAATTAACAATAAAAAAATAAACAAGAAATTCATCGGCTCGGGTGAAAATTCATTCTCGAAGTTCATGCCGTGATGTAGTTGTTCTCGTGTGGTTACCTCTTTTGTTCGATAGCGGATGTTATGGGGAACGTGACGTGAGTTGCTGCACCGCCGTTTGAGCAAGTGTTGTGTCATTAAAAACAAAAGAGCAATTTTTGTGTTTTAAATATGTGATAGGTGGGTAACGCGCCCGACAACGGGCTTCCCTTTACGATTCTAAGCACAATGAGATTATAAAGTTAAATCGTTACATGTGGCTGGAAAAAAACGTTATTGTATGCATTCACTAACCCTTATGGTATGTCGTTTTGTAATTTATTGCGATAAAAAGGGATTTCTTGTAAGATTTGGCAATGAATCGTGGTCAACGGAAGATTCAAAAAAAACACGCTAGTCGAAAAAGAACGTGGCGACGTAATCTCCCACAATGCAACTTTTGCTCGCCATTATTTCTATGAAGCGTAAAACGCAGTAAGTTTATTCGTTTGCTGACGCCGATTTCGGGAAGTTTCTTGGGTGAGTTTTGCGGGTAGGTTTTGTGTAAATATTGCGTTTTATGATGCATATTCGCCATTGTGATTGCTGGATTCGCTCTTATCTAGTATTCATATTTCGATAATTGGTTTGACTTAGCTTTAGTTAGCATAATATGTTTCAAATGTGCTATGTTAGTCTTGTGGTGGCCTAAATGGGAGGAAGTTAAATTTAGCTCATAACGGCTAATTACCGGAATGTCATCAACATTGTTCCATTAAATCAACTATAGGAAGGATAGTGGAATGTTTTGACCATGAGGATGAGTGCGCACACATGGATACGTGGTAGGTTGACTTATAATGATATCAGGCGAGTGCGGATCTGGGTGTACCTTCAATTATTTTTCCGCCATGACCAATATTTTGTTTTGATTGTGTTATGTTTTTGTAATTTCAGCAGTGTAGTGAACAAGAGTTTGGCTGGGTGTTAGAGCATCCAAAGTTTACATACGGTGATTTAACCATGCTGTGTGCTGATTTTTTTTTGGATTTTACAGTGTTATATTATACAAGTGTGGTGAGTTTAAGGTTATTGTTAGGAATAACCATTGGATTTGTTCATTTTTTAAGCATTAGCTTATTAGATTCTTTGTTGGAAATTTACAACAAATAACCTATTTTATAATATTGTGGTTTGGGAGTTGAGTTTTTTAAACTGGAGTTGGTTTTTGATTTGTGGATTCGTTGGGGTTAATTATATATTTAGGTTTTTTTATTTGGACATGAGTTTTTTTTGACGGCATCATTAACAGGTGGGTTTTGTTATGATTGCAATATTTCAAATTTGAAATGCATTGGTTCAGATTGTTTTTGTTTATGGTTTTTTGAAGGGGTTTAGATATAGTTAGTAAAGAATATTCGTTTAAGGAAGTGGGTGGTTTGAGGTTGGTGTTACTCAAAATGTTATCATTTAGGGGTGATGTGGTTGTTTTTGTGAAATTTTATGACATTGAAACATTCTGGCCATTATATAAGGATTTTATGCAAAAAAAAGTTGATTTTTTATATAAATCCAATTGAACTTTTCATCTTGTTAGCATAACTAGGGAACTTGATATTAGGAGTTCTAATTGAATGGTAGTTATTTGGATTTTTGTTTTTTTTTTTACTGTTTTTTTTAATCTGGGTTGGAGATTGGTATTTGGGTTTTTTTTTTTTTATTTGTTTGTTGTGGTATATTATGTTTATTATAATTATTATTATGTTTTAAATGTAAAACTTACTGGGTTTCAGATTTGTTAAGAGTGTCGTTTGTGGATATAGTTTTTTTAATTTATTATGTTGGTTTTCAGAAGTTTTTTTGTACTTCTCACATTTTTGGGGGTTTTAAATAGTCCGTTTAGGAGGTGTTCAAATCCAGTTCCTGGTCAATGGCCAATAGTGACCCCCCTAGTTGTGATTTTATTTCCCCCCTGGTCGTATAAATTATACGTATTTAGGGTGTTTTTATTGAAAATAAGAAGAATAAAAAAATGGATTGGACTCTCTCTAAAATTAAATATAAAAATTGTTTTTTGTTGGGTTTAAGAAATTGGTAAAAAATTGGAGTATGAGATAAATTATGTAGGTTCTAAAAGTAATAAGATTTGTTTGGATTTTTATCCCTGTTTCTATGGATATAATGGTTTTTGATGAAATTTAATATTGAGTTAGTTGGTTTTGAGGGATGTATATTTTATGATTTATTGGAATTTGGGGGAATATGAATGTAGTGGGGGTTAGTTAGTGATTAATTGGGGTATGTAGAGAGAATATGGAGATAATTTGGGTGTTGGATTGAATGGTAGTTGGTTAGGTTTATTTTTATTTTTTTGATTTAGAAAAAGTTTAGTTTTTGTGTTTTTGATAGTGTTTATATGAGGTTTTAGTATGATTTCTTAGTTTGATTTGTGTTTTTTTGTTATATTATATTTTATTAAAATAATTTAATATTGGTTTGTGTGTTTTATTAGTTAATGGTTTTGTAGAATTTTTATAGTGTTTGAAATGATAGGGTGGTGATAGTGTATGGTTTGGGTTGTATTGGAATTTATGAAATGTAATTTATTGGATGATTTTTAAGATTAGAGTTGATGTTTATAGTTTTTTTATTGTTTGTAGGGAGTAATGTGGATGGGGTGAAGATTATTCTATGGTTTGTTGTTATGATTTTGGGTGGGTATATTGAAAGTGTAATAATGAAAGTATATTAAACATTTTTATATCGGGATATATGGTGTTATTGTAATTATGTGAATGTGAAAGTAAATAAACGGTGTTTTTTGGTATTTTTGAATGATAGTAATAAAGATTTAATATATTGTGGGATTTGATTAATTTAAATGGAATTTGGTTTAGTTATTAGTTTTTTTTTGTTAGTTAATATGAGATTAAATATGATTTGTATTGATTGGAAAATTAATAGAATATGAAATTGAGAGTATATAAAGAAATTGGTTTATATGTATTATGGTGGATGTTTATTTAGGGTATGTTATTTGGGTGTTGGTTATTACCTGTGGGTGTTTTTGATTATAGGAATGGTGTTTATTTGGTTTGGTGGTTGTTTTGGTGTTACTAGTATTGTATATTTTTTATTTTATAATATTTTTGTATGGTTTATTATAAAGTTATTTTGATGTACCCCCCCCCTTTTTACTATTAGGATAGGATTTTTTAGAAATGTGATTTTTAGGTAATTTAGATATATGGGTGGGTGGTTTTATTTTTGGGTTTATTTAGTTGTTTTTTATGTTTTTTTTTTACTTAATTGAGATATAAGAGATCCTTCAGAGACTAGGGGTTTATAAGATGGATATTGTTAGCTAAATTTGGTTTTATTTTCACAGATACAGCGCCAGTAAATGAGATTGAGATTTTTATGAATTCCCAATTAATATAGTATTATCGGGGTGGGGGTGATGAATGAGGGTAATGATAATTATATAAAGGAGTATAATTTATTTGAAAATAGTGAAAGTTAAAATATGAATATTTTTTAGTATAAAAAAGTGATATTATTTAGTTTGGTTAATTATTAAAAAATTTATTATGGATAATGTCAATGTTGATATTAGAAAATTACTATAAATCCAAATGTAATAAATATTGGTAAATTTTTTTATTTGCTATTTTATTGATATAGATGAGAATATAGGTAGACTTTAGAATATTCATATTGAATGGAAATATGATTATTAGATGTAAATTAACTTAGTATGTTGTTATTTGTGTCATAATAATTGTGAAAGGAGTTGAGGTGGTTAAGGTGTATAAGCAAAATTAGGGGAGAAGAGGGTAGAGTAAGTTGTAAATATTATATGTATTTTAGGTGATAGTAGTGTTATTTCTGTATAAATAAACTAATTTATTTTTGATGCAAATAATCTATAAAACAACAACGGAGGAAGAGGTTTTGATTGTAGTGGTATATTTTTTATAGAAATATGTTTGGAAAAATTGTGTTAAATTCCATATTGAATAGATCTATAAACGAATAGTAAATCATTGGCGTTTATTAAATGTAAATGGCGGTTTTAATTAGTTTATTTAAAGCTTTTGAGTAAGGAGTGTTGTATGTTTAAATTTTTGAGTATGGGTTTGAAAATGGTTTGTTTTGGTTTAAAATTAGTGGAAATTTTGTGGGTGTGTTGGGTTAATTCTATTTTGTATAATATTTATTAGTGTTTTAGATAGGGGGGTAGGTTTATTAGTTTGATTAGGGGTATTGTGTTGGGGGTTTTAAGAGAAAGGTTGGGTTATTTGTGATATTAATATTTTTAGTTTTTTTTTTTTTTTTTTTTTTTTTTGTTTTTCTTATTTTTATTTTAGTTTTGTTTCTTAGTTTTTTTTTTATTTTTTTTTTTTTTTTTATTTTATTTTTTTATTAATTTTTTTTTTTTTTTAGTTTTTACATTTTTTGTTTTATTTTTTATTTTTTTTTTTTTTGAGATATTTTTTTTTATTTTTTTGTTTTTATTGTATTTTTTATTTTTTTTTCTTTTTTTTTTTATTTATTTTTTTATTGCTTTTTTTTTTTTTTTTTATTTTGTTTTTTTTTTTTTTTTTTTGTTTTTTTTTTTTTTTTTTTTTTTATTTATTTTTTTGTTTTTATTTTTTTTTTTTTTTTTTTTTTATTTTTTTTATTTTTAGTTGTGTATTTTTTTGTTTATTTTTATTTTGTTTTTAATTTTTTTTTTTTTTTTTTTTTTTTTTTTTTTTTTTAGTTTTTTTTGTTTTTTTATTGTAGTTTGTTCTTTTTTTTTTTTTTTTTTTTTTTTTATTTTTTATTTGATTTTTTTTTTTGATTTTTTTTTTGATAATTTTGTTTTTTTGTTATTTTTTTCATTTTTATTTTTTTTTTTTTTTTTTATTTTTTTTTTATTTTTTATTTTTTTTTTTTTTTTTGTTTTTTAATTTTTATTTTTTTTATTTTATTTATTTTTTTTTTTTTTTTATTTTTTATATTTTATTTATTATTTTTTTATTATTTTTATTTTTGTTCCCATTTTTTTATTTTTTTGTTTTTAGTATTTTTTGAGGTTTTCATATTTTTTGGTATCTTTTTTTTTTTTTTTAGATTATTTTTTTTTTTTATTTTTTTTATTTTTATATTTTTTTTTTTTAGTTTTATTTTTTATTTATTTTTTTTTATATTATATTATTTTATATTATTTGCAGGATTATTTTTTTTTTTTATTTTCTTTGATCGTTTTTTTTTTATTTTTTTTTTTTTGTATTTTTTTTTTATTTTTTTATTTTTTTTTTTTTTGTTTTTTTATTTTTTTTTATTTGTTTATTTCGTTTTTTAATTTTTTTTTTTTTATTTTTATTTTATTATATTTACTTACAAATAAATTTTGCAAATTTGTTTATTTATAAAAATTTGTTCAAAATTTTTTTTTTTAAAAAAAATAAACAAAAAACCCAATTTTTTTTTTTCCTAAACTACAAAAAAATTTTTGGTTTTCTTTTTTCAAAAAAACATTTTTTTTTGGAATTTTTTTCTTTTTTTTTTTTCTTGTAACAAATGCAATAAATAATCTAAAAAATAATTTAATTTCTTTTTTATTTTTTTTTTTTTTTTTTGTTTGTGAATTTTTTTTTTTTTTTGATAAATTTTATTATTGTTTCACCCAGGGCCTTTTTTATTTTTTTTTTTTTACTTTTTTTTTTTTTTTTTTTTTTGTTTTTTTTTTTTTTTTTTTTTTTTTTTTTTTTTTTTTTTGTTTTTTTTTTTTTTTTTTGGGTTGATAGGGTTTTTTTTTTTTTTTTTTTTTTGTTTTTAATTTTTTCCATTTTTTTTTGTGTTTTTTAAAGACTATTTTTTTTTGTTTTTTGGATTTTTGCTTGATTTTTTTTTTTTGTTTATTTGTTTTTTTGACCAGTTTAAGCTAGCTTTTGCTTTTTGTTTTTTGAGAGTTTTTTTTTTTTTATTTTTTTTTTTTTTATTTTTTTCCCATTTTTTTTTATTTTATTTTTTTTTTTTTTTTTTTTTGTTATTCTTTTTTTTCTTGAAAAAAATTTTTTTTTTTTTTGTTTTTTTTTTTTTATTTTTTTTTTTTTGGAGAGGTTATTTTTTTTTTTTTTTTTTTGTTTTATTTTTTTTTGTTTTTTTTGCCGATGTGGAAGATTTATCGATTTATTTTATTTGTTTTTTGTTTTTGCGAATAATTCTTTTTTTTTTTTTTTTTTTTTTTGTTTTCTTCGGTTTTTTTTTCTTTTTTTTTTTGTTTTTTTTTTTTTCTTTTTTTTTTTTTTTTTTTTTTTTTATTTTTTTTATTTTTGTTTTTTTTTTTTTTTATTTTTTTTTTTTTTTATTCGTTGGTGTGTTCAAAAAGATTTTTTTTGTTTTTTTTTTTTTTTTTTTTTTTTTTTTTTTTTTTTTTGGGTTTGCTTGTGTGGGTTGTTTATTTTTTTGGTTTTTTTTTTAGTTTTTTGTTTTTTTTTTTTATTTAATTTATTTTTTTTTTTTTTTTTAATGTATTTTTTTTAGGACCCAAGATCTGTATTTTGACTGTAACATAAGCAAAAAATACAAAGTTCAAAAATATTTTTAAACTTTTTCCGAATCGATTTTTCAAAAAAAAAAAAATAAAATAAAAATTTCTAAGACAATAGTGCAGGATATGGCTTTTCAAGTACTGTTGAGAAGTTCAAATACTGATGATACAGTTCAGGGTTGGAATGAATTTATGTTTATACGGAATTACTCTATCGATGGCGGCGATATTACATACTGTATGCAAAACCCCCACTTGGTTAATTAAGCTGAAAAAGTATTTTGCTTCGATTTTGAGTCAACTTTTTAAATCATTTGCGTTGCTGCCCCCCTGCCATTTTAAACGAGAGATTGATATTGGATTTATATGCTTAAGTTAACTTCTGGTTTCTATGGCATTTTGAGATTTTTAATATATTACTAAAGCATGTGCATTGGATTATTGCCACAAACATATTCTTTAGGAATGGTAACATAGAAAAATTTGCAAGAACCAGAAGTCCCAATCAATATTTATGGAATTACATAGATAAATCTGATATATTTAACGCGAGGCCTACAGCATTATAACCCAACACCGATACAGTTATATTGCTTTTTTTTACCGAAATATCAGCATTGTCGTACAGGTGCAGGCTTCAGAACTGGTTTAATGTAATAATTGTTGCTGGTACTACGTTTTGTAGTAGAGCTTAAATATAATCTGGCTGTTTGTTACTTCCTTCTGGCCTTGGCACGAAACATCTTGTTTTAAGATTTTGTATCCATTTTGGCTTCATGTCTTGACCTAATCCGATGACCTTCAACCTCTGACATCTAATCTGTTCTCTGTGTTCTAACCTGTACGTAGGCCGTAAGCTGATTCACTCAATTTTGTCGATTCTAATTATATTTTATTCCTTTTAGGAAGTAAAGGTCAACTGGGCAACAAGACCAGCTAACAAGAAGGACACGAGCAGTACGTTGAGCTATTAATTCAGATAGATAACATCTCCTGGGAATTCCCGAATTTATAATGAAAAATATTGCACCATTTGGCAATTTGAACGAAAAACGAGTTATTTTAAAAGAATTATGTATTTTGGTTGGCTGATATTATCAGCTGCTTTTCTGATCTGCCAATGTATCGTTAAACGGCCCTAATTCGCATCTTGGACTGTCCAAAGTATGCTATTTGTTATTCAGAGGTTCGAAATCTACATATTAATTCGATTTGGTGATTCGTAGCACAGATTATTAGAATCAATCATGATTTGTTCATAGGAACAAAAGCTTGTGTTGAAAACGAAGTGGAATGTTTTAATTTTAACGACAAAATTAAATAGATTTGGGTCAAATTTGTTTGTTATTCTTATGGAATCAACAGCTTCGAATTACAAGTGATTGTATTTTGTTCAGCCCTCTCAATACTATTAGGACATCACTCAGGGCTATATTATAACGTTTTAGCTCATTTTGAGATGTGTTCTTCGTCGTAGAGGAGATTATTGTACAATGACTGCTTGTGGCAGAATGTCAGCTGCTCGACACATCCGCAGAAAATGAATTCCACTAAAAAAAATTTAATGAACAGATTTGATCTGTTCTGTACCGAGCGTCTATCTACAACTTTTTCCTTGAATTCCAGGCCATTTCCACATCTTTGTTGGTGATCTCTCTCCTGAAATTCAATCTGAAGATTTAAGAAGAGCTTTCAACCATTGTGGACCAATCTCGTAAGTTGGAACAAAAATTCTTGTTACTTCGAATTTTATGTTGAAATACAAACGTAGCAATATCTTGTGGTAGACCTGGGCGACATCAGATATATTCTGTACCGGCATACCGCTGCCAAAATGCCAGTGTTACCAGTATGCCAATCCATTTTCTGCTATCGAAAACATGCTATTATGTCTCTTTAAAGACCCACGTGATGTTTCATGATATTGCAAAAGTTTAGTAAATGTTCTGAAGACCCTTTTTTTGTCGTTATTTGACGCGGTCAACTTGTAACCAATTTAGCGGTATGTCACGAACCTGGACAGAGTTTTGGGGAAACAAACGAAAAAGTGTAACTATTAAAATATTACTGTTGCGACTAGGGGTGACCAAAATCGAATATTTTTTAGTTTCAGAATCGAATCGAATAATTTTCCTGAATCGAATTAAATTCATAATAAATGAACCATGACATTCTTTTATCAGCTTATATCTTAGGTGAAAGTTCACTTATTCATGAAAAAAATTTGAAATCATCATTTTATTGATTTCGAATTGTTGCAGAAATAGAATCAAATAATTTGCAACTATTTATTTATGTATTATTTCAAAATTGGAAAATCAGACTTAAATATCAGTATAGACTTGTCGGGGGGGGGGGGGTATCAATATTGGTACAGACTCAAAATTGATATCGGTTGATCTCTACCCACCAAGTAAGAAAATGGAAGCAATTTAATCTTGTCTGAAGCTAAGATTATATTCTAACAAAACAATTACCTTACATTTTTGTAGTATGAGATAATATTTAAGTATTAACTTTTAACTTTTCATTTCCAGTGATGCTAAAGTGGTTCGTGACATGCATACACATGCGTCGAAGGGATATGGATTTGTCTCTTTTCTCAAGCATGCGGTAAGTGTTTTCTTATAAGTATTGAAACTGCATCAGAGGTATTTCGTCTGTGTCGAATATACGCTTGATTGGGTAGAGAAAATTTTGAATAAAAAAATCATTGAACAGAAATAACATGATCTCTTTAAACAAAATAACAAGTATATTTGTAAGCTTTCGTTAGGTCAAATC
>OZ023140.1:6033731-6044438 GCA_963675895.2 Styela plicata
AAGCTCGAAGCTTATTTCCACCGCTTCCACCGATTCGATGCCACTAAGTCTAGGCACCATCATTCGTCTTTTATTTTTTCCTAAAAACCGCCGCCTTTGTGCCGGATTCCATCGCTGCTACATGCCGTGAATGCCGCACGCCTAATTAAAAAAACATGAGCGGTACATATTAAAGGGAAACTTTTACAACTGTGGACGTGGGTTGATTATTTTCAAGACATTGCAAAAGTTCAAATGAGTGTCATATAGGTATAAGTAATTAGCCGCCCCCCCTAAAATGGTCCAATTTTTAGTTAGCTACTTAAGGTCGCGCCGAAATATTGCATACAACCAGTAACCAGTGTTCGGTTTAGTATAAGTGCGTCTAGCGTCGAAGACTTTATTCCACACCGCCCCTATCCACCGATGAGCCCTAATCAGGCACCTATCACGTATTTTTTCTTTCCAAAAACCGCGCCTTCTAGCCTTTCGTGCTGCTTCAATGGCTGCTGATTGATGCCACTATACTATTAAAAAAAATGAGTACCCGTACACATATAGTAAGAAACTTTCTTAGATGTATGTTTCTACCCCCCCCCCCCCACCCCCCCCCCGGCTGTGCGGTTGTTGTTATCCAAGACATTGACAAAATGTTTCAACAATCGACCCGCGCATAATGTATATTGGGCTAAAGCCGTTCCGTATTGTTAGTCTTCGTACAAAGATCGCTGACACGCATATCTGCACAACTCCCACAGCCGTAACACGTTTCTATCATCTAGAAGATAACCCACAGATTGCGGACACTTAGCTAATGTTTGCGAAAATCTAGTAATACGTCTAATAACAATCACGAACGTCCTACACTACATAATTAAAAGCAAAAGAACTACAACAGGGTACTGTAGTAGCCAGCAAACCATGCTACTACAAACGGAAAAACCTCCCAAACGCGAACTGTGCCCACCCCTACCGCTCACTGCCAGTAAAGTTCAGTGTAGTGGTATCATCGATCTAGCGGGCTATGGATGGTAACCAATCATCTATTACCACGTTTTTGCCTTCACTCTTCGTATAAGTCGCCTCCTACGACACGTAGGAAGGAAACGTTAGCCGGACTACTTTGCTAAAGCCACGTACCTACTGATTTAGGCCCCAGCTAAAAAATTCACCTCACGATAATTATTGAAACATACTCGCCCCCAAAATTTAAACAATTTTGTTGGGGACTCCGGCGTGAGCGAACCGGAACATACGTTTTCAATATTTATTAAACTCACGTATTCTTATAATCAATGAAGGTCCGCGTATTCACCGCACCCATCATTCGGGACTATCCAACTCAAATGATATATACTATCATATACCTAGATAAAATGGGCCCTGCCGAATTCAAGAGAGACGACAAGAATACGTATCCTTTATCCGCTATGGTCGTCCAATTTGCTTCTCAGGGTCAGATGATACTTCGCTATCATAGTTGATCGAAGTATAACAATATCCCGTGCTCCTGATGACGCATGTATTGATAAAACTTTGAGGATAGTAATACCATATGAGATGAAAATTTATTCGTTCTTTATAGGTAGGTTCGTTTAATTGGTATGGCATTTGTCCTCATTATGAAAACAACGACAATTTTACAACACCCCTCCAGAATCCAGTAACATATAACATACCCCAAACCCAGGTTGACGTCTACCAAATCATCACTCATTAAATATTCGACTAAGTATACCCAGTCCGGATTTCAAAGGTATCGGATGTATTCCAACGGCAAATAGAATATTCTAAAATATTGGCCAATTCTACGATCATAACTTCTTGGCCTATAAGAAAAATAATATTTTATTAAGAATGAACCACAGACGGAACTACGCACTCGAGCCCCCGACACAAGACCGTGCGGCACATATGATATCACATCACTGGATAGCCCAAATGCATGCATATTTTACTTCACGAGTGAACAAAATGGGAGTACACCGACGTGACGTCACTCAAGTCGACTTCGTTACTGAATCCACAGTAATTGCCACGTCCTTGGCCAGTCACAGCGCAGAGAGTACGCTAGACACTCACACAGACCTTGACATCAATGGAATGCATTTGCAGCCCTGCAAATTGTTGTAATATACGTAAAACATCATTATGATGCCAATTTTCAGGGGCCTAGCTCACAAGTGAGCGCGCAGTTCATACACAACACAAGGTTTAGTATGAATTTATCTCACCGTTTAAATTTTTCGTGAGACTAGGGCCACATAGCCACCGTCATGTTATAGAATGACCCGCCTCCGCGAACACCACAACGCGACACTCATTCTCACACCCGAACGCACTATTTTGAGATCTTTTTGTCGATCTTCGTCACAACTGCTCGCTCACAGCCTCTAGCGTCCCCCCATCATGAATAACCCACATTTTGCAACCTCTTATTTTCCACAAATATGACCCCCCAGTTTTGACCATCTTTCAATAAACAAAGAAAGAAGATGCAAAATCTAACATTGCCATCTATATAAAAACCACAGACCTACAGCCCGCGTGATTCCCCACACCTCCACTAGTACCCGCGCTTTCACGCCCCCGTCGCGCGGAGTTATACCTGACAAATCAGAATCGAGTATGAACATCCCTGCAAACGTTGAGTAGAATCACCGTCCCACACTGCACCGCCCCCTCCCCCCGCTCTATCGAATAGCCCACACGACTCTCTCATCTGTGACTCTCGCACAACCTATTCAGCGAAAACATGATGCCTCATACTGCCAGCTCCGACAAATAGGTTTGTTCTATGGAGACTCACCATGAGCAGGATGCCATCGCCAGTGTGATCGCTATGAAGTGATGAGAGTGATTGTAACCTCGAGAGACAGACGTAAATCACTCCCCCCAGTCGAATCACGTCTGCATACAGCCCCCGTCCCCCGCTCGGGATTCATATCCCTATGTCTCTCACCCCCCTGAAACCTATGCCGCTGACACTCAACATAATCCACCCCCCACTCTGCCTTCAGGCCCCCCGCCAGATATACTTCGCACCGCAAGTTCTGCCACATCTAACTATTCCAAATCTGACTGAATAAAATAACCTTGAGGTCATATGGTTGCGCGTATATGCGCTAGTATCATCGCAGGCTCACTCTCGGCCCTATTGACCGAGCGTCCTCTTCGCGGTCTTTCCACTATGCTTAAAGATGTGATCTCCCTCGGCCTTTTACGCTCTACCGCCAGAATATAACCTATATATACACCTATCCATATCTTATGACTCCACTAGTCAGAACACCACAAAGCTTCTCCTCACATTCCTGAGTCCCTCGTTACACTGTGTATCGACAAAGCCGCCGTGGTAGTTCATCTATCGAATTGCATCTCAATACTTTCACCATACTATAACTATCTAAATGCAATATAACGATCACTGAATTACAACTACACTCTGATGAAACAGGAATTGTACACTTGGTGATGAAACACCACGATTTTCAAACGTCGAACAAATATTTCAGCCGCGACAGTGACATTAACTACAAAAATTGTGCCTTTCCAGAATATTTTACGCCGTTCTATTACAAATTTACCAAATATACTCATTACTATACGTTTTCTACAACTAATCCACCAACTATAAATATTGAGCTAGTTTAATTCATCTGCCTATTCCAGTCTGGCCGAAACATAACTGGGCAGGAGATCGATATCCGATGATATTCGATATTGACATAATATTCGAATCCAAGTTAAGAGAATCATACCATAAAGGAACTCTAAACCGGGATACGGGGGTTTCTTCATTTTTAACGACAAATTGCAAGTCTGATTTCTATTTATTCCCGCCGTCAAATTTTACCAAAATCGATTCGTACTATGTAATATGTGTTGCAAATGAAGTTTAGCTCTTGGATTGGCAGTCGTGTAAAATGAAAATACACCGTTCTGCTCTCTGATTTTTAGCTAATATTTCGCTTACTTGTTCCTAACTGTATAAATACCATATTACACATTAAAATTGCACAAAAATAGTTGTAAACAATGTTATATTTTGTAGAATTCAGACGTTTCGATCCGATTCGGAAACAAATAATGATCACTGCAATCAGATTCGTAATTCCACATGATATTCGGTTTTGCCCAGGAACTTACATTCAGTCACCTATACTGCCGTTATTGGCGTATAGTGAAACATGATATAGCTTGATACGAAAACATTGTAATACATACGTTACAATCTAATAAATATACTCAACAGTTATCAGCGAGCGACCCTTTCATATTTTCGACGGTAATGCCATCATGTAGTTGGTAAGAGTTTTTCTATTATTATGGTTCTCCCAACAAACAACAAATAAGACCAATTAGGTGGCCATCTACCGAGTATCTTGCTCGCTCCTGTCACGAGGATTCTCCTTCTTTAGCCCCGAAAACGTACTCTTAATGAATGTAACTCGACTGGGGCCAGCCAGTAATATTATCTAATTTACAGTATTGAGATACTTGCCATTATAAAAAAGGACATAAAAGTTTTTTCTTTGTTAAAACCTCCCATACTGATTAAACTCTACTGTCACAAAAATTGGATTACAAATTGTGATCAATTTGAACTAATTTCAAAGTTACTGGGAGGCACAAGATTACTCTTCCTATTAGAATTTTGTAGTTACTAGTATTATGATGCTTATAGATAGCCTCGTTTAGTAGAATTGTATAGAATATACACAACATGAATCCCTTCCTTTTTCGTTAGAAAACTCAGATGAAAAAAAAATAATCATAGCCTACACAATCTAACTTCTCTGTCTACAGAATATGCCTATAAACAAAAATCCGTATTTTTTCGAATTTTTGAGGGAAACGCATTTCCACCAACTTGTAGGAGGCCTTCCTATGGTTTTCGTCCCGCAATATTTGCGCTTTCTTTGGAAGTATTAAATATTTATATGGGTGATAAATATGCTTGCTATTATTTTTTTCACTTGAAGTGGATACTCTAGAAAGCGGCCTGCTCTAAAATGTGTTTAAATGAAGTAGGAAAAAGTTTTATTGCAAAAATATAGGATTAAATTTAATTATATAGGGATTCTGAAACAAGTGAATCAATCATTCGATGTAAAAACGGTAAATTGCAATAGTTTTAGGAATCTGTTTTATATTTTTTAAGAGGTTGGAAATCTTTAGCAACAATTAACGACAAGCTCATGTTATTTTACTCATTTATTAAAAATTACTTTTTTTAAATTACAGGCGTCATAGTCCGCGGTTTGCCCTTTGAAAGCTAAATTATAATGTATAACTCATTTGCCATAGGTTGATAAAACTTTCAACACATAACATGAATTATAACACTTTTTCTCTGCGGTGAAAGAATTCATTTTTACAATACTAAACTTGACAAAGTGAACAGTGTGCCCTCCCACAAATGCACCTAAAAATATTTCCAAGATTTGCGAAATAATCCATACTTTAATTGCTTCATATAAGACAAAGGTGTGTCCCATGTAGAGGGCCACTTTTAAAAAAAGTTAGAAGAAAAAACGGGAATGCTTTGGAGTAACTTTACTGCTGATGCTGAATTGCTGTGCTTGTTCTGGTTGGAGATGTAGGCGCCTTCTGCATTATCATTTTAGATATATTTATCGCTGAACAAACAAACATGCAGTCATTATTGAACAACTTCTTAACGGGTTACTTGGCTAAGCCCGGTTGTTAGCGCAAATTGGTAAACGTTGGGAATACGCTTCGGGCCCCCCATCGTCTAGATCTCTTTTGATTGTCAAGGGACGCATGATGTCGAATTCCCGCGAAAGGATGATGGTTTACGAAAAGCACTTCCTTCATTTTTGTTTTTTTTTCACCCAACCATGTCCATGCCTAGGGCAAAATATGAGAAAATGATGCGCATAAGCCGGAAAAAAAATCTTTCTCTTGATTCGGAACTAGTAACTCTGCCACGATGGGACGTAGTGAGTTCGCCATGGATGATTAAACTTTATTCTCGGTTTGGCCTCTTTCCTAGTCCGCGCCGATTAAAATGCAAAATCTCTACTTCTATTCCTTACTTTTTGTGCTTTAAGCTTGACTGCGTATGAAGGATCAGTATTTGTTCGCTTAATACATTTTCAGATGTCAACATTGAGATTTGCCGCAGACGCGCTACAGACAAAGAACGTTATGACAAAGATTGACATCCCATTAAGGATAATGCCCGACAATCAAGAATCAGCTTTGATAACAAGACGCCGCCTCCCTGACGTCGTTCCAGACATGCGATGATATCCAAAGCCCCGATTGAGGCGATGCTAACGAATGTATAACGTCGATATACATTAGCGGTCTAGCCCAATCGCCGATTCTTAATTAATAGCGTTCGGCGAAAGAATACGCTTCGAGCTACGCATATCTGATCGTCTTTGACGCCCAAGCGCTCGAATCCACGTGGGGGATCCGCCTGGACGCCTCGCCATCGCTGCCACAGGTGGTTCACAGCAAGCGCTGCCGTGCTGCTCATAAATTCGGGGGTTCTTATACCAGAGGCCACAATAGACATAAATACTACTAATTTCACGCGTGTTAGTACAATTTCATTGTATTTCATCGTGCCCTACCCATTGTGACCGGTGGAGTTACGAAGAAATGTTTCATGAAAAGCTCAAAGGGTATTATAACACGGCTCAAGGTCAAATTAATCTAATGCCATTTTGTACTAATAAAGTGTCGAGTCTATATATGACTAGAATCTCATACCTTCGCTTTTATCTTACTTTTCTGAAATGATTGTTCGTATCCATATTATATCCTACAATTTTTGTCGTATGAAACCATCATTTACTGCAAAAATTTTGGAGCCAACAATCCAGTCTGTCACGCGTTTTATTAATCGAGTTTCATGCACATCTTCTTTTTTGGGGGGGATGACTTTTCGCAACCCATGTAGCGGTGAAGAGACACAAATAGCAAAATTCCAAAATATTTTCCTTGACCACCCACTTTTCGTCGGTAGCCGACCCCGATGCCCGCCCTTCACTGTAATCGACGAGTTTATGCACTTCCGCCTCACCAACGGAGATAGTTGAAGGAAAATTATCACAACCTTTACGCACCACAACTTTTAGTAGCACATACTACGAACTTTCCCCTATATAAAAATGAAATTCTGCGATACATACATGACTTCTATAAAAAAAATCAATTATAGAAACTCTGATATTGATTTGTAATATTATAATTAAGGGAGTAGCACCCATAGCAACAATAATGGAACAATAGGAGAACTAAGACTGTTTAATAAATTATAAATCGCTCTTCTAAATTACATAGTAATGATACAACGCTCCATTATCTTTAAAACATTACTACAGCATAATTTGCATTCCGATTTTCCCAGACGACATTCGATATATCAGTATAATCAAAACAATTTATCACATTTACCAGGAATATAGGATGTCAACTTTTCAATTGCCGTTTCGTGGCCAAATTTTTTAAGCAAATGTTTTTGCTGTTTATTTCATATTCATTCTCCTCATTTGGAATATTCAAATTTCGTCTGAGGTTAGCCAATTAATAGAGAGCGCCACCGACATAAATTCCATTCTCAATAATGCCTCCAGAGCTCTAGTAAATGTCTACAGTATGAGAACCATGCGCCGGCTGAGGCAGCTAGGCATCACTCAGACACACTCAAAGAAATGAGTTTCTTATCACAGAAGAAAATTTTAGCAAGTATGCAGCAGAAGATTTTAAATGCTTCTCAACGTGCACTTGGTGAATCACCAACCAAAACTAAATAAGAAAGTTCAAAACATCAAATATAGCAGTTGTTGATGCGCATCCTGAAGCCTTTTTATCAGCCACTTAGTCCTCGATACTCGCCCGACACCCAAGGAGAAATGCTGCCTGTTAATCATCGGTTTTCGTAATCAGAACAAAAATTAGCAAACGTATGACCAGAAGAATGCGTCTCGAATGCGGTTCCTCTATGCGTTTCAATTGTATGGTAATGAATGGTTAAAGCAACCAACTAAAAAATAAAGTTCAAAAACATCCAATACAATTAGCACACTAGCAAATAAGCCAGATGTTGTAGCTCGTCTTTTGAAGCCTTTTGTGTCCATCCAATAAAAATAATTATACAAGAAAATATCATGCCTTTCATTCCACAGAATAATGTATAGTATTATTGTTCGTAAGCTTTTGTTCAATGCACAATTAGAGTATCATAACTTCTTCAAGACAGAAATAAAGTGCAATGTAAGGGGCTGGAAATGACTCATATTTTATACTCTTGTTCTGTTTGTATATATCGATTGTGCTGATCCAGTCTTAGTTTTATATAGTACCGACTGTGTATTGTATCCATATTGTTCTTGTTTGTTTGATTTTAATTCTTATATCCTGCCAGCTCATTGCCCACTTTAATCTTGTCCTGACGAAGTTCGACTATGCTTTCTACCGAAGCATTACAATAAAACAATGATATTTATTTGTGGACATGATTGAACATTGATAATTTTTGTATATTAGTTTGATATTATCTCATATCGTGGTCAATACCTTGTGAAATTCTTTCTACACCACGGATCCAAGGGTGTAGGAGGGGAAACATAGGAGGAGGGAATAGCGATTCAGGTAAGTTTCATTGCAAGCATTATCATACGAATAATAAAAATAAATAACTAGTGAACTAATTTCAAAATACACCCGTCTGTATAGTTTTAATTCTCACTGATTAGCCAGGGTCATTAGATCTTTTTTTGTCTTATTTTCGGCCGGAGTTAGGTCGACCACAAAACTTCGTCTACAGAATAATCATGATCTGACACAGGAATCTCATCACACAATTGCACAGAATATGTTAACGCAAGTAGATAAGGTTTGAAACCATTTTTATTTAACTTCTCGATGTATGTGTCATAGTATCCTTTTCCACGTCCGAGTCGCTTTCCATCTTTAGTGAACCCAAGACCAGGCATCAGAATCAAGTCCAAACCGCCCGTTTCCAAAGCGTTAGGACGAGAATTGTCATCATCTGCTGGTTGTTTGATATGCCAAGAAGTCTCTGGTAAGTTATTATAGTCTTCAATTGATCGCAGTTTAACCATGTCCATTGCACTGCCCACATACTTGGGTATATACACATCTTTTTTCTGAGACAACGCATGCTCTAATATTGCATTTGTTTTTACTTCATCGTTCATGCTCAAAAATATTGACAATCGTTTTGAAGCAACGTATCTTGGATGTCCAAGAACTAATTTTGTTATTTTATTCGATTGAAGCACTTTGTCATTTTCAGAAAACGTTGCAAATCGCTTTTTGATTTCTTTACGAAGTTGTTTTTTAGCTGCTTGCATTTCCGAATTCATCAATGTTTCGAAGCTAGTTCCTGTATCAATTTTTTCAGATCTTTTCGATTATTTTTTATGTAAGAGGGTGAAATTTTATTTACAATATTTGCGTTTTCAATCGATTGATTTGCTAGAAAATATTCACATAAGTGCTCTGTAATAGCAAGAACATACATTCCACAATCGTGTCCGTTTGTTTGTTGTGGACACGGCATAGGAAAAAGATTATCAGGGAAACTAAAAATTGAAGCTAAATGCCTACAAATCTGCTTGGCAGAATCTTGATTAAATCCAGTAGATGAAGGAGATGATGAATCAAAATGAAAAAAGCACTTTTTTGTAAAATCACATACAATAAGGCTCCAGTGACTACCCCCTGGATATAGAGTTTCATTGTCGTTTAACGGAATAAACGCAAGTTTTTTCTGTAGAAGATTAGAACTGTCCAGAATAGCTGCTGCTTCCATTTTGGGGAGCATTTTTATAAGTTGAACCACACTAGGGTTCAGAAAAGCAATATCGTCCTTTGCATTTTTGAATTGTTCAACTTCAAAATATTCATAAACAAAACCGATTATTTTATCATTTAACCATCCTGTCTTCTCTATTAGAATTAAATCCGATAAGTGCAAGAGCGAATCTCCGAAGCTTAAAACGATTTTATCCATCTTCAACAATATTGTATCGAAAATACATCAATGCAAATCCACGAATAGCAGTAAGCTAATAATCCAACATCAATTTTTTTGATTTATAAAGCATCTACTAAAATGCAGTTAAATAATTTATTCACGACCCAATATTGAATAGTAATATGCAAATTAGCGCTGTAACAAAAGTCTGAAAGCAGAAAAATCATTTTATCGTTAAATCATTTGCAAAGTAACAATCCAGTTAATAAGATCTAATGATACTGCTTAGCGCAGGGTGGTAGAACCTCGACTTTCTTCGGATGTCCGAATGTCGCGTCATTTTCTGCAGATAGATAAAAATAGCTTCACAACCATTACGCAGATATATCATTGGATATTGTTCATTTGCCAAATCTTCTTTTGGTGAAAGTGGTTGACTGAGTAAGAGCAGGAGTAATAGAGTAGCCGGCATTCTGCCAGGCAGATAAATTATTATAAATTATAAAGCCAGACTGACGAATTATCGATCGCTTTGCAACTGAAAACCTATTCAGGTCAGCCCTTTTAGAATTGTCAACATTTTACTTCCGAATCAAATATTGAGCAGTTGAATCTCAATGTATCACCCAGTCAGAAAAATATAACCAAGCAACACGACCATACTCGGCGCAATAAATTATCGACAGGGTAAAAGCGGCAAAAAAACTTTTAATATCTGAATCAAATCGAATAATTTCAGCGAATCG
>OZ023140.1:6052754-6075254 GCA_963675895.2 Styela plicata
TATGATAGTTTTCTGTTATTGCAATATAAAAATATTTATATATTATTTTTTTTTCATGTTCATTAAGTGTATTTGGTTGTATTAACTGTGAGCATGTCTGAGGTAGAAAAAGCGCAGACTGCACAGGCAGGTGGAGATACCATATTTGGTAAAATCATCCGCAAAAGATCCCTTCAACAATATTATACGAAGATGACCAATCTTTGTGTTTAAAAGATGTGAATCCACAAGCTCCGGTCCATTTTCTGGTGATCCCCGAAGAAACCGATAACAGGTTTATCCAAAGCGGAAGATGGTGACTCAGCACTTTTAGGACATCTTATGACCGTAGCAAGAAAAGTCGCTGTTGATCAAGGACTTGATTCTTCAGGATACAGAGTCGTCGTTAATGATGGGAAAGATGGTGCTCAGTCTGTGTACCATCTGCATTTACACATGTTATGGGTGGCCGACAACTCGGCTGGCCTCCTGGTTAATTGCCTAGACACTTAAATTTATAAGGCCTGGGCATTTTTCATTTTCAAAATCAAAATTTTGGTTGAATCAATTCTTCAAATATTCCAATATAAATGAAGAAAACAAAGCAAACAAACACAGGCTTACTTCATTAAATTTAACGGGGTTTGAAACGAAGCTGTCAAAAGAAACCTAAAGGTTTCTCATATGGATATAGTATACAGCGTATACAAAATGTAGATGAAACAGCATTTTTAATAAGCAGAAAACATCCTAACACAACTTAACATGCAGAAAGTTGAGTGAAGAAGTACAGGAAAAATTAAAGTTCCTTAGTTCCCAAACTACAGATGATTTGGGCAGCATTGGAACGAATAATTTTAATGTGTTTCTAATAAATGTAACCTGTGCCAGGCTGACGAAATTTTGTTGTTCTTCGGGGTATGGAATGCTGCTGTTCCATAGCTGTATTGATGATTTTGAAACTTCTCTTTCAGTTTGGTTGCTGCCATAACACTCTGAAAAATAAACAAAAGATATCATTTTTTAACAAAAGATATAATAGGAATGCCACCCGTTTGCTAAATTTTCTCTTTATGTAGCGCATTTTCTTTCAGTGTCTGAATAGCAGAGTAGCTGGTATGTAGTGCCCAGTCCCGTACAATCACCAACCGCTTGCTACTTGATAAAATAATTTAGTCGGTCTTCTCCAGTGTTTTATGTCTGTATGGAATTGAAAATCAAATTGACAGAATATTTTCACCCCAACTAGATAGCACTGGTGCTGCCAATAAATTGAATTTTTTGCTTTGAATATACCAATGCTAAACTAGAACGAAATCATGAAAATCCAACTGATAGAATAATTCCACCCCAACAAGGTGGCACTAGTGCTGCCAATGAACTGCATTTATTGCTTTGAATATACCAGTGCTAAACTAAACGAAATAGTAAAAATGGAATTGACAGAATAATTTCATCTCAACAAGATCGCACCAGTGCTGCCAAAAAATTTCATTTTTTGCTTTAATATACCAGTGCTAAAGTAGAACCCATTATTGAAAATCCATCTGACAGAATAATTTGATCTCAACAAGATTGCACCAGTGCTGCCGATAATTTCATTTTTTTGCTTCGAATTTACCGGTGCTGCCTACTAGTAGACCCAAATATTCAAGTGTACTTTGACTTCAGTTTGTATGTATTTTTTTAGGTACATTTTTTGTACTATTCCAACAGTTCATGCGTTAGTTTCTCTAATCAGATATTTAATTTTATCAAGCATGAGACGCAGATGAGCCGCACCTTCATGGCGCGATTCATCAGTGACCCATACCTGATAAAACATAGGAAATAGCTTTTCTGATCGGTTATACATATATCTGTAAAGGAGTCCAATAATATGATGTGTAGTAACGAAGAGTCTTGAGGATAAATTTCAAAAAGAAGACATAGGCATTCCATCAACCGAAATATCAAGGGGTTTGAATCTAAGATCCTTGTTAATTAGTATGTGATGCCCACATGGTAACCATTAGGCCATCATTTCTTTTCTTGTTTTGTATTTGGCAATGATCCATAAACCCTGGTTTATATTAAATAACTTGTATCAATGCTTAGATATTACTAAATTTGTAATTTTCGTCTATGAGAAGGTTTAAGCCACATACCAGAAGTATGAAAGGAATACTGGCACGGGTTCAAATTTTTAATGTTTGGTTCGACTTCGAACCATCGAATCCCTTCTTTCGAACTCCGCCATAAATAGACCATGGTGACAGGATTTTGTTTTCCTTCTAGCTATTTTGCCGGTATCTGAGCTGCTGAAATTCTATCTATCTCATTAAAAAAAATTTATGGCATTTTAAATCATTTTGGAGCTTGGATTAATCCGTTTTTCATCATGTTCAACTTATCTTAATTTTAGACGCAAATTTTTAATGTTTGGTTCGACTTCGAACCATCGAATCCCTTCTTTCGAACTCCGCCATAAATAGACCATGGTGACAGGATTTTGTTTTCCTTCTAGCTATTTTGCCGTATCTGAGCTGCTGAAATTCTATCTATCTCATTAAAAAAAATTTATGGCATTTTAAATCATTTTGGAGCTTGGATTAATCCCGTTTTCATCATGTTCAACTTATCTTAATTTTAACGCAAATACACAATCATAGTTAATAAAATACTGAGTAAAATCATCTCTTGATAATTGAGATATCACTCAGAATGGATGATCTTGCTGGACCATCATTTTTTGATTACACCACTTCCGGTGCTCATTCAACCATATCCTCCTCAAGTTTGGAGATTCACGGAGGCGGACTCGATTCAATAATGAAGCAGGAAACCTACGATTCAACAGCCTGGATCCAGGGATGCACTGATCTATCCTCGGGAATCGGGATTGCACACCAACAAAGTAATTTCCAACAAACGTCGAATAAATCAAGTTTTTTACAACCTGGTTTGCAAAATCCTATCGGCTCGACAGCCTTATTTCACCACCTGTACAGACGTTCGACCCTCTTGAGTTAATTTTAAACCAACCACCTCCACATAGCAATGCAAGTGATACAATTCAAAACTCTGGTTTCGCAGCGCATTCTGTTAATAACTCTATTTTTCCAAGTTCCGTGATTAACTCAATTTTCCCGAATTCTGTTGCTAATAACAACACGATCAAATCCGAGACTATGACATCAGATTCCATAATCTTGAATTCTTTGAATGCATTACCTACCCACAATCCAATGCAACAAACTTCCCATAATGCATCAATTGATTCAACGAACCAGAGACCAGCAACTCCTGTGGAAAAATTACCATCGGATGAAAATTCTGATCAACCCAATAGCACTGTGAATATTCAACCTGAGGGCATTAAATCGGAAGCACCAGCTGTGGTAAGAATCTAGTGAAACTTTTTTTTCTATAATCTTTTTATAGTTGGAGTTTTATTGATTCTAGTTTATTAATACAACTCTGCAAGGAGACGCAATCTGGTTTCTACTTCTGAAACTTTAATGCAAATTCAAAAACCATTTTTTAATTTCACTGAAGCTTTGATACCGCTCATCCTGAATGAATGCATGTTCCTGATAATGTTGATCAACATGGTGCCTTTTTCCTGATTAAAACTTTTTTAAAAATTTTTTCAACGAATTTTGTTATGTTATGTATCGATATTATCACTTATCATAATCAAAAATCTCTAAATATGGGAATCAGTATCACTTGAAAAAAATCGATCAAGCACTAAATTTGCAAATATTCGGATGATGAATTTAATAACAGTGCTTTCACAACTACAAGATCAGAATATTAATTATAATATTTAATTATAATATATAACTTATTAATGGTAAACCAAAAACTGCACTCCAGACAAATCACATTCAAGAGGCAAATAGAATGAAAGTACGAGAGCCTTTCTCATGTCCGTACTCGCTATAACACCTTTACAAGAGTCTTCATAAGCGAGAGTATCTGCATATTCATGAATTTATTCTACAATTGTTTAAAAAGTTTTTGGCTTCCAATGTACATTTTATGATGAAGGTTTTTTATGGTGAAGTTAAATAGTGAAATTAAAGCTTTTATACAAAGATATCAGGTTTATTTATGAAATACTCGCTTGTTGTAAATCACAAAGTATCGCGCACTCTGGAGAGGAATCTTTGTTTGCGCTTCTGACATTCAATGGACAAATTAACCTCTAAGCTTATTTTTCACGAAAAACGCCTTCAAATCATAGTTTCAATTAACATTTTTTTATTCTGTTAAGGTCGTCCCAAAAGAAGTCGACCCTGAGAAGGACCTCAATTTAAATATAACAAATGTCGTGACATCGTTTCGAGTTCGATGTCATCTTAATTTGAGAAGAATTGCGCAGGAAGGAATCAATGTTATTTATCAAAGAGAATCGAAGGTAAGTGCCGAGATGTCAGAATCTTGTTTTTCTTTGGGTGTCTGAAACGCTCATTTCATTCTCTTTCAGTGAACAAAAGGGGTTCAAATCATCAACACTGCTATTTCATAGTCGTATTGTAATTTTGTAGGCTTTTTCTGCTACAAGTTTTGTTGCTACTAATACACTCATAAAGAGGCAAGAAATTCAAGAACGGTCTCTTGCCAGTGAAAACTTCATGTGTAAAAAATTTGTTTCCAATAACTGGATTCAAGTTATATGGTGTTTGAAAAGTTTGCACATTTGAAACAACACACACATCACATTCCTTGTTATCTCACATCAATTTGTTCGGTTTAAATCCCCTTCACTAGTTTTTGCTTTAAAAAACCGAAATTTACTATTTCTTTTGATAATCAGCACTTTCTTTAGTCGGGGATACTAGCAGATTTCTTATATAAGGTTGTAGGGGCTCGCTCAAAGGAATGAGCGGAATGAAAAAAGTGATGCTAAATATTCTCGAGATTAGTGTGATATTCTTGCCGCAGTCTGAATCATTTCCAGGCCTTGCGAGAAGAGATCGGTGAGACAATTCGAGAACAGACAGTGTGTATATCTTTTCAACAAAGAGTAAATGTTAACTAAATTACAGGTCATGTCGTTTAATTCGAATATACGGAATAATATCTGTCTTTGTAAGGCCTATCGATTGGAGTGGAGAGAAAACTCGGATATTGATATCAAAAAAAACACATTTCTTCGTGCAAACGACTTTTTTAATCTGCACAAGTTAACGAAAAGTTGGCTCAGCCCTTAGAACTAAATTCGTCACAGTCAACTTGGCTATTATATTTATGAGTTTTGAGGTTTTTCTCTGACATGTTTGCATGGCCTGTAAAAACATACCAGTTTGTTTTGGTCATCTAATTTGGGTGTAATACTTGGAATTCACAACAGATCATGGTTTATCTCTAAGAACTATGCTCTCAAAAATATTTTGTTAGTCTTATACGTTATATTTCCTGCTGACCAAATATGCGTGACCAATAAAAATCATTCTGAAATGAGGGTATTCTAGTGAATTTACTAATTTCAAGGGTTGTATAGAACTCCAAAGATATTTGCATATGGACTGCATTCGTTTAAATACGGACATTAGCAATCACTAACACTTTTTTTATATGCCTGTTACAAATAATAACGAGTCATATTTTCAGCAATACTGTGCTATTTTTTTGAACAGAAAATTGTGTTTGATGATGGCTTTCCAACCAACGATAATGTTGGGCCACCCTTTTTTTTTCAGTTACCTGAAAGGAAAAATGGGTCCCATCAAAAAAGGTAAATTACCAGATGGGCAATATTTCAGGTTTCATTTTTGTCTGACTTTAAATAGAAACTCAAACTAGAAAAAAGGTTCAAAAATTCTTTTAATAACCTGCTAATGATATAGCAGTGTTTTGATGGTTTGTTTGACATTTGTTTTGTTCCACTTGTGATGGCTTTCAATTTGTGCCTTGTGGGTTACTTGATTTTGATATTTACCCATTTTACAATTACATGACCAACACCAGCACATGTTTATCACTCTGCTTTTAAGTAATATTTTATTCACAATTCGATTTAATATACTTTTCGATGTAATCAATGTTGGAAGCTAATCCATTCTATATGTAAAAATTTATTCCAAATTTATCAAGCCAATACAAAAATCAATGGCATTCATCTTAGTTGGTTTATAGGGCTAGTCAAATTTAAAGGTATCACTCTGCAATTAATGGCTATTTATAGACAAAACTAGACATAGTTAGTGTTGTTGTGAAAGATATAATCTGTAACCTAACCAGTTTCACAGCTTACCTATTGTATGTTCCCCTGCATGAGTTTTGTAGACATGGGAGGAACAAGAGTTGGGATTTGCCGGTGTCTTTGACTTGCGAAGGCAACGTGATATGCAATATCGCACCCAGATTGTTAGTTAATGAGAACATCGGCCTATTGTCTTCCGACGTATCTGGGCATCATAAACCCAATGAACAGCAATTCTAAGGGACTTCCCAACAAGACTAACTCTTTTTTTTTTTTCCATGTTGTTGTAGAGTGCTGGCCAACTCTGTGGTCCTGAATTGAATCCCGATGTACCCTTATGACTGTTGCACTATTATATAGTATGGCAAGTTTATTTCCAAAATACCAAAGTGCAATAGTAAACTAATGCATATCAGGAGTGTGATCTGAGCACGATCCTTCCTCCGAGTCCTCGAATTATCATTTGTGGAATCGTGGTTAATGTCAGACCGGTTACTCCCATGTACAGAGCACTCAATCCAGGTTGGAAAGTAGAGTTAGCCTACTGTTACAATTGATTGGCTGTGTTAAAAAATGTAAAAATAAAAATTCGTCTAAATGAAATTGCCTTCAGTCAACACATAGAGATCAATCTATTTGAGTAGGTAGGCCTACGAAAAAACTTGCCTGCCACATAAGGTACAGGGGGTTGTGATAAAGGCGTAATAAATTACAGTATCATGCTCCAGTGTTCCATCAATTTCAGAAGCATTTATCAAGCGATCTATATCGACGTCCCATACTGTGTACCGGCTGTATCTCTAGTCCCATCCGGTAAAGATAATTTGGTACCGGGTGGCAAATGTCTGAAGTCGCGCTGCTCCTTAAAGGTTCAAGGAATACTAGCAATGAGAGCTTCAAAAGATTGGTGTGTTATCAAGTTATTTTTATAGATTTTAAAGAATTATTTTATCACTATAGTTGAGTGTAGGGGAAGATAGTAATCTGCCCCGTATAGCGATGAAATCATCTAGCCTATATTAAAATGTTACAAAAGACTACGAAGTAGAAATATCTTCGATAAAAAAATTTACATCTTAGTGACAAAGAAAAGGTGATACGCATGTTTTCCCCATCCCTTTAAAAATGCCAGTACCACCAGCCAATGAGGAGGGCTGCCCCGAAGTATCCAATTTGTGATTCTTAACTTTACAAAATGTTTAAATTCAATCTTTGCCACGTTTTATTTTAAAAAATATTTTCGATATCGATGCAATTTACAGTTTTCTTGAAAAAGATTTTTTTGGTTATTATAAGAAAATGATTTAAATATTCTTTTCACAAAAAATTCATCCCAATGATTCCGTAAAAAAGTATTTGCTTCGATATGAAATCTATTTGAGTTTTAACCAACCCCATTGGTAGGGGCTTGTTCATTTTTAAAGGGGAGGGAAAACGGATACGAACTTTGCTTTCTCACAAAAGATGTGACTTTTTTTTTTATCAAAGATTCCACATTTGTTCTGGTTTTGGTACTTTAAAAGAAGGGGAAGATATATTTCAACCGCTTCACCTCCCGGGGCAGATGTTTCTCCCCACATTCAACTACCGGTATATCAGCTCTATTCTGTAAAAAATGTTTCTCTTTTTAGTTGCTTAGGGCCACTTTAAGCATAAAATGCAATTTTACTGGTCATTCGGTTGATTTATTTTGTAATTCGCTTCGTCACGCTCAAAGTGGATTTTAATAGTGATAGCCTCAGTGGCTAAATATATTGGGATATCGCTGTGTTGAAAATTTGGGTTTTGAGACCCGGCGAGTCGGCTCGCTAATCCATGGCCACCACTTAATTTGCCATAGTGCTAAGGTCCATAATACCTGCCTTGCATTGGATTTTGTTTTATATTTGTTTTCTTTTTATGTTTTGTTGCGTAAAACGCAAAGAAAAAATAACAACAAACACAAAAAACACACATCTACCTGTTGTTTATATTTGTAATGATTACAATTCTGAAGTTGTCTTAATAATCGTTCGAAATGCCACATGAAATTTTTATATACCAGAAAATAATAATTATGTTTTAAACATTTCAGATAAACAAAATTACCAAATTTTTTTCCATTTTCCCAGCAAAACTCATTATTAAATGTCCTAAAAATAATTTTATATAATAGTATAATTTTTTCCAAATTTTTTGCCATTTGCAGCAAAATCAAGATTTATGTCAAATTTTTACGCTGTAAAATTTTGTCATATATCATGATTTCACTGCAAAAGGAAATGATTTAAAAAAGAAAATGACTTCTAACCAATTTTTTACTACCTGATTATTTCCAATAAGAACGTACAAATAAAAAACAATTACCAACTATTATTTTCCAGGTGATATTTTCAAAATTTCAAAGATAGCGATCGCATTGTGCTTGCCGTTTGTAAAATGCCGGTACCATATTAATATTGTTGATTTTTTCTAACTCACAGACGATCAAATTATTTAAGGTGAGTTGATTTAACATTTTACTCTTTCGTTGTCTGCGTTATATTTAACCTATAGTGTGAGAAAACTGAAAGGAAACAATGGACATGGTTGTGTTTCATTTTTGCCCCTCTCCCCCTTGTGGTTTAGGTTTTTAGTTTTATTTCCCTCGTGTCTAAAGAATGGCCAAAACCGAATAACTTTTGGTTTTCAGAATCAGATTGAATAATTTTACTGAACCGAATCGGAAGTCATATAATAAAAAACAAACAATAAATACTATATCAGCTTCTTCTAATTTACGTGAAAACTCACTCATTTATGGAAAAAATTGAAAATTATCATATTGTTGGTACATTTCAAGAATTGTTGTAGGGCAATGCGAACCGAATAATTTTATGATGACGGATAATTCCAAACTGAAACGAATATTTTGGACAGGGCATATTCGTGGGGGGGGGGGGGGGGGGAATTTTTAATGGTTTTTGGCACAAAATATTTAATTTCAACCGAAGTCGAGTACTAACCGAATTCCTGGGTGTTTGTGAGAGCGAGGTTTATTCAAAAGGAAACAAGGATGTGGGTTTACCGGGGTGTAACAGACAGGAACCACACACGCCTATTTTTCAGTTTCGTTTTGAATTTTTTCCGATTAGGTGTTATGGTCATTAGTTGGTTCCTTATGTGGGGCTGCTTCCGGCCTGGCTTGAATCAAATTTCAATAAAAAACAATATTTGTATTTTGAAATCCCTGGTTTTGTGGTTAGTTCAGTTTCTATCCGCGACATAGATTGTATGGAACCATTATGGACAGTTCAGGACTATACAGTGGGCGGCAGTGTGACATACCGCCTAAAATGGTTGCAAGTTGATGCATTATTGCGACAAAGTTAACGCACCATTTAAACCCGCCCGCATTTAGAGTTTATGCACCTTTTCTATTTTTTAAACTAGGTGGCGATCATGTGGCTCTTTAAAACGACACAACAGCATGTTTTTGTTGGCAGAAAATGGTAATAGTACCGAAAATATCTGCATTTTGGTTGGCGGCGTATGCCGGTACAAAATATACTGATGCCGCCCAGCTCTAGTTTAAGACAAAAGAATATAGGCCGCTACCACTGAAATAGGTTGTGCTGCCTTTGAATAATAAATAATGAGAAACATAGCCCTACTTCTTCAGAAAAGATTATAAAGTGTTTTTATTTTCGAATATCGTCAAGCAAGCCTTTTATTAAACTTTCCCTTCAAACATAGTCCTACTTGTTAGGGAAAGCAAAATTTCTCGTTTCGCCAACTCTCAAGAGAACAAATGTTAATTTCAACTATTTTTTTTGCAGCTATGAAAACCAGAAATTCACCCTGCAGTTACATATAGAATGCCGGATATGAAAGTTACGTTCAAGATATTTTCAACAGGTTCTATCACTCTCACATGTCCAGCTTGTTGCAAGAATATCTGAAGCAATCAAACTCATTTATCCAATGGTGTCTGAATTTTTTTCAAGTAAGTTGGTTTATTTAAAAATAATGTTTTTTTAGCTCATTTTCCATCACTCTGAACCATGGCCCTGCGTTAACAGTTATATATATATATATAAGGATGGGTTAGAGTTGTTGGAAAGATGTGATCTTTCCGGTTTGTCTTAGGCCTACCCAAGTTATTACACCTTCTGTTGAGTGTGTAGGCGTGGATTTTATCGAGTCGGACTCTAGACCTGAGACTCTTCATCCAATGATATTGCACAACATTATAACGCGACTAGGCCGTTGAGCCCCTAAGTTGTGATATTTTTGTTATTTGGAGTTTATAGGGTTCATTTTAATGGGTTTGAATTATCTGTTAGGCATTTCAAATAAAACTGCAATTGCTACATAGATTGTATTTTGCCAATTTGCAGCAGAGTTGTGAATATGTGTCACACTTTGCAGTGTACAATTTGGTTGTATAATATATGACTTCACTGCGCATAATAAATAAATGTAAGAATAATCGAAAACGACTTGCATTTAATCAGTAAAAAAAACGAAATTACTTTTAATAAAAAATTCCTGGCGTTCTCCATAATGACATTACTACCAAAAGTACAATGATGATAATTTCATTTATGCCTTGTCCCATGGTTTCTATTTTCCATATAGTTTAGTTAATTTCAGGGCTTAGCTTGGGTGTGCATGCATGGTTCATTGCGCAAAGATTTTGTCACACTCGTCTAATCGTACTTAAGTGTGACTCTCAAGAATGTAAAATATGATTTTTTAATACTGTTGGCACGACCAAGGGATCGAAAAAAAAATGATTTTTCTGAAATTGTAAAAATACATGGCTTGTTATTCACATATGGAGCCGTGTATGATGTGTGTATCTTTTCCGCTAATAGCTTTCTTTAAAAAAATCCACACCTCTGTGGCTTATTGCTTAGGGCTCTCCAAAATATTCGTTTCGGAATATTCGAATCAATCAATTATTCGGTTTCGATTTTCTGCAACAATTTCGAAATCAACAATATGGATAATTTTTATATTTTTTCATAAATGATTGAATTTTTAAGTAAATTAGAAGCTGATAAAAAGATTTCTTTGTTTGTTTTATTATATAACTTCCAATTCGATTCGGGGAAAATTATTCGATTCGATTCTGAGACCAAAAGATTTGGACCCCCTAATCATTACTATTCAACTAATACCAATAATATCTCACAGGTTAGACAAACCAACCAATATCACTTTACAAGGAAAACAATCTGTGATATCGACGAGGGACGAGGAAGATGATGATAAAGATGAATATCATGCTAGTTGACCATAGCATTAAAAGTGAACACTTTGATAGAAAAATGTTTGTGGGAGCACTCATTTTTTCTGGGTAGAATATTTTGTTAAGTCATGATTAGATATGTGCGATTCAAAAATAATAATTGGAAGTTTTTTGAATTTAAGTTCTGTCATATATAGTGGATTCAAATTTAATTTGTGAAAACTAATTATCTGTTAAAAGGGTATTCTAATGGGCTTTGTAAAAGCGTGTATGATTCTTGCGGGCTTTCAAATTTTAAGAGATGCCCCGAGTGTTTGTGCAATGAACTGTCCATCCTCTGTTCCCTTCTTTTGTGAAGATGGGTCCGTAGTGCGACCGAGGCTGCAAAAATAATCGAGTAAGATGAGGTTAAGGGTTGAAAAAACAAAATATTTTCCACATATCACAAGATTTGTTTACCAAGCTTTCACTAAGAGAATAATCTAGCAAATTCATTGGATTATGGTTTTTTTTTTTAGACTATTGTATAGTTTCCTTTAAAAATTTTCAATTAACGCTCCTGTGGTTCTTCAGTATGCATGAATGCATACTATAAACCTTATTTTTGTATCAAAATTTGCTCACAGCAAGGTTGCAAAAGACAATTTATAGCTGAAAAGTTTTCCTGAGACCACTAATGTCCATAAAATTGCTGTACTGTGAAGTTGTAAGCATATTGCATTGAAATAGGGGGATATCAGAGAAGGGGATTCTTTAGTTTCCCGTTTTACTACATTTCTATAGCCCTTTGCATGCTAGTGGTTTCAGGAGAATTTGAATGATGAAAGACTCATGGTCAGGAAAAATGAGAAATATAATAAGTCGAAAACTCTCACCACACTGATTCGGAACTGGTAACTGGTATCTTGTGGTTTGCCATATAATTATGCCATATTCTCAGCTTTCCTCTCCTACAGGGACAAAAAATTAAAAAAAATTCTATTCCCCTTGCAGCTTAGCTGCTTTCAGGAATTTTTGATAAAAATACGCCGTATACTCAGCTTTCCTCTCCCGCAAGATAAAAATTAAACTCTGCAGGAATGAGAAACTGAATAATCCTCATCCATAAAATTGCTTTTACTGTGAAGTTGTAAGCATATTGCATTGAATAGGGATGTCAGAGAAGGGGATCTTTAGTTTCCGTTCCTACATTTCTATAGCCCTTTGCATGCTAGTGGTTTCAGGAGAATTTGAATGATGAAGGGACTCATGGTCAGGAAAAAATGAGAAATATGATAAGTCGAAAAACTCTCACACTGATTCGGAACTGGTAACTGTTATCTTGTGGTTTGCCCATATAATTACGCCATATTCTCAGCTTTCCTCTCCCGCAGGACAAAAAATTAAAAAAAATTCTTTTCCCTTGCAGCCTTGCTTTGAGGGAATTTTGATAAAATACGCTGTATACTCAGCTTCCTCTCCCACAAGATAAAAATTTAACTCTTATCTCCCTGAAGCCCTTGCTTTGAGGGAATTTTGATAAAAATACGCTCTTATTCTCGGCTTTCCTCTCCCGCAGGATAAAAAAATTGAATTCTATACCTTTGTGGCCTTGGTTTGAGCGAATTTTGATAAAAAAAAAGATTTAGTTCGCCGGTGACATCATAATAATTGAATTTTGAATCCACATATCTAGCCACGACACAAAAATTTTTTTGTTCATCATATTGATTTTAGGAAAAAATCACTCCACCATTTTATTTGCGATTTTTTGTATTAAATTGAGATTTGGTTTGGACTTATAGTTTAGTTTGATTGATATTCGAAAAATTCAATGTATAGATGAAATAATGTTTCAACAATTCAGATAAACGGAAATTCTGATATTTGATCATATATTTTGCATCAAAGTCATAATCTATGTTCCAAAACTATCACATCATAAAATATGGCGTAATTCATGATTTTGCTGCAGAATCAAATTCAAGAATTATGACAAATGAAATTACTTCTAATTCTCTCATAATACCTAACTGCTTGGACGTGAAACAACTCAGACTTTAAAAAAACAGTTCAATCTACTTTTCATAAGTTTTTGAATATTTTTGCTCAACCGGTGGGGGGGGGGAGATGAGATAAAAAATGCTTTGCCTTCGTTTCAAACATCCATTCAGATATTTCCTTCATCATGGCAATGGAAATGACAACTTAGTTTCTAATATATATATATATATATATATATAAGACAAAGTTTATTTCGACACCAAAGGCCGATACAAATGAAGGTATCACATTACAGAGTTATCATAAAAGCAAACGCAAACCTAAAATAGTTTTGAAGAATGTGACAGGAAATGGTGGAAATTGCCTTTCTTATAAATTCCTAGGTATCTGAAAAAAACGAAAGACTAAAGTTCTATAAGTAAAAAGTTAAGATCTGTTTTTAATCTCACTGTTTGAGCAAGATAGTCACAAACTATAAAATAACCCAAGGTGGCAAACACTCCATATACTTTTCCTCAAGGTTTTCATTTACACAGCTATCGTTGTTGTGCTTTTGCTTGAAATAAGATAATTTACCTCTTAATTTAGTTCTTTGTAAAATACGGTGCCAGGTGGAATATTGTTTCTCTATTTATTTCTGCAAGGTTTGTGCTCCCGTTTTTCGATCAATGTTAAGGCTACAATACATGGGTTTTATGTTGTATAATTCTATCCTTCTACGCGATGTAGCGCAAGAACAAGGGTAAAACAAACATAAAACAAGCAATACAATTGTGTGTTTTGCGTGAAGCCTTATTATAAGGAGCATTTTGGCTTGGGATTTTGCCAACTACACTGTTGATGAACATATTTTTTTTCCATTAAAGTCTCTCAGTATTGTTTTGCTATGTCTGATAGAGTAGAGTTGCCAGATTTTGATCTCCAGAAGTGGTGTAAACTTATGGGGCTCAAAAATAACGATATGCACTCTTGAATATCCTACTTTTATATTGTCTGGACACTGGTTTTTAAACAAGTAGAGAGTTGTTTTAAACCAGTGGCACATGCAATTTCCAAGGTAGCCGAATCAGATTACCTTATCCGATATCGGATGTTGAAAAAATGCTCTGTTAAGTGGCAACACTTAACTGAGTTATTTCTTTGAAAATAAATGTGCCGAGGGCAAGCTATTAATTTGACATTTTCATCTCAAAATTTTTGTGGGTTTTAGGGGGGACTTAAGACCCCCCTTATGAGTTGAACCGTATATGTGTGAGAACTTTTATTTCATCGAAGCGATTTGTTATGCTCTTAATTTTCATTTTCTCTTTCTGAGTTGTTTTGTGTATATTAATTATTGCACAGTATCTTTCTACCTTTATCCATTTATTCTCCCTCATTATTTTATTTTCATGTGAAGTTAATCTTTTTTTCTTGCAACCATACTTTTGTATTTAATCCCAACCCAATCCATATCACTTCTGAAAGAGAGAATGTCGCACAAAATATACACACAAGAAAAAGTTTAGAAGTTTTTTCTTCCATTCATACAGTACTAATTTTGATTCATCGACAGTTTTTTTTTTTTTTAATCTGCTTCAAGGGTACTAATTTCCACGGGCATCATCTATAGGGCTTTCGGAATATTTGAATCTTAAATTATTCGATATGATTTCTGCGACAATTCGAATAATAAATAATAATGTTGAATTTTTTTAAAACAAGTGTGTTGATTTTGAAAATTCAATCCGGAAAAATTATTCGCATCGATTCTTGAACCAAAAAATATTCAATTTTTGCGACCCCTAATCATGTAGCTATCTCGAAACCACTAAAGTACTATGAGCTGCTATCGTGGAAGCACATGTTTAAGATGAGAAGAAGATATTCGTTTCTCACAGAACGAAGCAGATAAAATGAAAGTTGAACCCGAAAAGCAGTAAGGGCAGAGCCCAATATGTTTGTGAAATTTTTTTCTTACGATGTGGTGTCTCAGCTCTGAAAGAATGGGAATTCCTGTCTAAGATTTACTGATTCTTATTATTGTTTTTGAGTATCTGGAACTTTACCGTCTCTCCATCTTTGATGGAATAAAAAAAACTTTATATTAACGTTATCCCCCTCCACAAATGGTATAAAATTTAAAAATATTTTTTATTTTTAAAAATTTTGTAAATTTCCTTTTTATAAGAGCCGTTTTTCGAACATTAGAATCTTAAAACCCTGGTCCGTCTAAAAATGGCCTCTGTTACTTGGACCTTGCTTACCTTGGACAGGGTGATCCACTCTAGGAAGTGGCTATAAATTAAAAATAAAGTAATCTGCGATCTGGCCTGGTCCATTCTTCCATTTATTTTTTGCTTATTAAGATTCTCCAATGGTTAGGTTTTTTTTGATCATTCAAGTGTGTTTTCATATTTTCTAGTGCCTGAGTTCAAACAATTCTTTTTCATCCAAGCCTGCTCCATTCGATCCTTATATTCATTTTTACACTTTTATATTCATTTCTCAAGTTTCCTATTCAATTAGAGGTTTGTTGATTGTTGACCTGATCAGAAATATAATTTCGACAATCTAAGAATGAGCCACGAATGGACAGTGCATCAGCAGTGTGTTTCATCAGTAGCCATCACCTTGGAGTGAACATGTGCCTAGAGATTTAGAATTAAACAAAATATATAAAAAAATAGAATTTTAAAAGCGCATTTCGCGTGCGCAATTTAATATCAGTTGCAAGCTATTGCCGGTTTTTGCCCAAAACGGTATTTTTTCCCAGCAGAGAGTTCTCGTGCACCTTCGCACTCATAAACTTTTGTAAAAAAAAAAATTATGTCCCTTCCCTAAAGATTGGACATTTTTCTGCCGCCACTGTGGACTGTGATGATTGATTCCTTTTCAGGGCTGCTGCTACTCCAACATCAAATTATTAAACATAAAACTAGATGCACGTAATAAACTTCTTAATAAATTCCTCATCGCAGATTTGAGTTTTGTTCAACCTTTGTCCACATGCCAACATAATCTGTGACACATAAACACGGCTGTGTGATGTATGTACTATTGAATTGGATGGATTTATAATTAAAAGAACACTTTGGGATTCTTTACATCAACACCGAAAATTTGAAATTTTTTTCTGGTTGCATTTTTGCTTCTGTTATTATTATTAATATTATTAATATACAATTTCATTTGACTTTTTTTACTCTCTGAAATTAAAAATTCTGAAATATAATCGGGTTTTTTTTGTTTTTTCTCTCGTTGCTGGATTCTTCATGTCTATGATCACTTTCATGTGGGGCAGGAAGACATTTCCCAACCCAGTGGTGTTTTCAGATTTTTGAAAATGGGGCTGCCAATAATTTTTAATATGAAGTGGTGGCGTCAAAATGGGAATTTTTTCTTGAAATAGGCTTATTCATTAGATATATTCTTGCAAACCAGACCAAAGCAAAAAAGTTTGGACGAAAACTTTGCAGGAGAAAAAATTTTCTTTGAAGGGGAATTTGGAGTTTAAAATAAGTCGATTTTTTTTAGCCACTTTTTGGAGTGGGTTCACCCTTTACTAGGGACATTTTAAAAGACGGGTTGGGTTTAGAAATTATTGGTAAAGAATAATGATCTTTTCCTATTCGGGATTTGCCTACCGTTTTTATTATTTTTTTGGGTTCAGTGGTGAGCATGGTTTACCGGGCTGAATCTCACTGGGATATGTTCCGGGATACCGTAATACTGCGCTACAGGGGCTCGAACGTTTTTTTAGGTTTACTGTGTTTTAAAGACCTCTGGACAGCCATTTTGGGATTTTATTAGTCATAAAAGGGGGGTGTTAACCATGGCTCTGCTGTCGTAAAAGCGCCTTATGACCCCAGCCAATGGAGATGGAAAATGCGATAATTTTGGAAGCTTCCGCGATTTCCTGGGTTTGATTTCAGCGCAACAGTTACAGTATTAAGGTGATAATTGTTTTTTACAAAAGTTGAATAAATCATAAGAAGACTGAATGGTTCGAAATCCTGGGGGATGATGATTATTAGAGGGTCTGCCTGACGCCTTTGGGGGGGTACGGTGATTCACGTGGGTACTGTTTACGGTCTTCCTACATCAACCCAGGTCTAGGGGTGGGAAAAATAATAAATTTGAAAAGCTTCACCCGGTTTTTTCGGAACTTTTATTTGAAACACGTTTTTTGAGGGAGGGGTTTTCCGCCATACTGATTAGAGCTGGTAATTCTCTGACTTTTCCTCTTCCTCGGGATTGAATCCTTTTTCCTATCTGTTTTTTTGTGGGGGAAGTCATATTGCGGTGTTTTGCTGGACTGGGTCTGGTGGTAAAATGAAATTTCTGAAGGGGAAAAGGTGTTTGCACAGGAATATAATAAAAAATTGTGTGAGGATGTTAATGCTCTCGCGCTTTTTTTGTTTATAGTGTAGGGTTGCCTTTTATTGGTAAGAAATTCGAGTATTTTCCAGCGAAAAACTGCTTCTGTCGTGAATTTCTTTTATTGGTGATTTTTTAATTTGATTCAATTTACTTTGAAAAGGGCCTTTGTCAAAAACAAAATGCTATAAATTAAAAAAATTAACTGGATAAAAATTTTACTTTTTCCAAATATACATTAAAGGTACGTTTTTAAACTAAATATTTTTTTTACCATACATATTTTTGCTTTCGGATAAATGTCAACCACGATGGATATTGTTTCACTCATTGCCCATGACACAGGAAAAATATCAAGTTTTGATATTTTGCTTTTTTTTTTGAACGTTTTTTAAGTTTGATTGTCGGACTGCCGTGGGCGGTATGTTTAAAGGGCCCGTGTTTGGGTGGTGCACCTCTGTCTGTTTTTGTATCGGAATTTTTGTTGTCTGGGTTTTGCGCGCTTGATGCTTCAGGTTTTTTGCCAGGGGTTGTCTCTCAGCGGAAGTGGGATTTTCATTTCTTATTAAGCAAGTTTTATGGTTGAGGGCGGGCGTATAGTATAACTGGTAGGGGGGAGGGAAAATAAATCTGGGTTTTTGTCGGAAAGACAATTTATCAGTTATCGAAGGTGAAGTGAACCGTTCAAAAAGGGGATTTGGTTCCACGTCCTGCCCTTTTGAGAAAATACTGGGATTTATTTTAAAAGAACAATGTCATACCAATTCGGATGATTCTGGTGAGAAGACAGGCCACCAGCCCCGCCTGTCAACATGCGAGTGACGCACATTGGCAAAAGGAAATTTTTCGAGTCAAGCGCATCAAAACCTCACCCCTCCTTTCCTGAAGATAAAAAGAAGAAAAATAAAATTTTAAAAAGCATATTTTTTGGGTTGAATGATAAAAGATAAGTTAAATGGTTGATTGAAATAATTTTTCAAATTTTGATTTTTAATCCAACTTTGGAAGTAAAATTGAATGCTTTACAAGGCAGAAGGATGTGTGGTCGCTAACCCAATATCTTCAGATTTTATAATCAGTAATTGTTTCAAATTTGTTTTTTTTTTTTTTTTTTTTTTTTTTTTTTTTTTTTTTTTTTTTTTGTTTTTTTTTTTTTTTTTTTTTTTTTTTTTTTTTTTTTTTTTTTTTTTTTTTTTTTTTGTTTTTTTTTTTTTTTTTTTTTTTTTTTTTTTTTTTTTTTTTTTTTTTTTTTTTTTTTTTTTTTTTTTTTTTTTTTTTTTTTTTTTTTTTTTTTTTTTTTTTTTTTTTTTTTTTTTTTTTTTTTTTTTTTTTTTTTTTTTTTTTTTTTTTTTTTTTTTTTTTTTTTTTTTTTTTTTTTTTTTTTTTTTTTTTTTTTTTTTTTTTTTTTTTTTTTTTTTTTTTTTTTTTTTTTTTTTTTTTTTTTTTTTTTTTTTTTTTTTTTTTTTTTTTTTTTTTTTTTTTTTTTTTTTTTTTTTTTTTTTTTTTTTTTTTTTTTTTTTTTTTTTTTTTTTTTTTTTTTTTTTTTTTTTTTTTTTTTTTTTTTTTTTTTTTTTTTTTTTTTTTTTTTTTTTTTTTTTTTTTTTTTTTTTTTTTTTTTTTTTTTTTTTTTTTTTTTTTTTTTTTTTTTTTTTTTTTTTTTTTTTTTTTTTTTTTTTTTTTTTTTTTTTTTTTTTTTTTTTTTTTTTTTTTTTTTTTTTTTTTTTTTTTTTTTTTTTTTTTTTTTTTTTTTTTTTTTTTTTTTTTTTTTTTTTTTTTTTTTTTTTTTTTTTTTTTTTTTTTTTTTTTTTTTTTTTTTTTTTTTTTTTTTTTTTTTTTTTTTTTTTTTTTTTTTTTTTTTTTTTTTTTTTTTTTTTTTTTTTTTTTTTTTTTTTTTTTTTTTTTTTTTTTTTTTTTTTTTTTTTTTTTTTTTTTTTTTTTTTTTTTTTTTTTTTTTTTTTTTTTTTTTTTTTTTTTTTTTTTTTTTTTTTTTTTTTTTTTTTTTTTTTTTTTTTTTTTTTTTTTTTTTTTTTTTTTTTTTTTTTTTTTTTTTTTTTTTTTTTTTTTTTTTTTTTTTTTTTTTTTTTTTTTTTTTTTTTTTTTTTTTTTTTTTTTTTTTTTTTTTTTTTTTTTTTTTTTTTTTTTTTTTTTTTTTTTTTTTTTTTTTTTTTTTTTTTTTTTTTTTTTTTTTTTTTTTTTTTTTTTTTTTTTTTTTTTTTTTTTTTTTTTTTTTTTTTTTTTTTTTTTTTTTTTTTTTTTTTTTTTTTTTTTTTTTTTTTTTTTTTTTTTTTTTTTTTTTTTTTTTTTTTTTTTTTTTTTTTTTTTTTTTTTTTTTTTTTTTTTTTTTTTTTTTTTTTTTTTTTTTTTTTTTTTTTTTTTTTTTTTTTTTTTTTTTTTTTTTTTTTTTTTTTTTTTTTTTTTTTTTTTTTTTTTTTTTTTTTTTTTTTTTTTTTTTTTTTTTTTTTTTTTTTTTTTTTTTTTTTTTTTTTTTTTTTTTTTTTTTTTTTTTTTTTTTTTTTTTTTTTTTTTTTTTTTTTTTTTTTTTTTTTTTTTTTTTTTTTTTTTTTTTTTTTTTTTTTTTTTTTTTTTTTTTTTTTTTTTTTTTTTTTTTTTTTTTTTTTTTTTTTTTTTTTTTTTTTTTTTTTTTTTTTTTTTTTTTTTTTTTTTTTTTTTTTTTTTTTTTTTTTTTTTTTTTTTTTTTTTTTTTTTTTTTTTTTTTTTTTTTTTTTTTTTTTTTTTTTTTTTTTTTTTTTTTTTTTTTTTTTTTTTTTTTTTTTTTTTTTTTTTTTTTTTTTTTTTTTTTTTTTTTTTTTTTTTTTTTTTTTTTTTTTTTTTTTTTTTTTTTTTTTTTTTTTTTTTTTTTTTTTTTTTTTTTTTTTTTTTTTTTTTTTTTTTTTTTTTTTTTTTTTTTTTTTTTTTTTTTTTTTTTTTTTTTTTTTTTTTTTTTTTTTTTTTTTTTTTTTTTTTTTTTTTTTTTTTTTTTTTTTTTTTTTTTTTTTTTTTTTTTTTTTTTTTTTTTTTTTTTTTTTTTTTTTTTTTTTTTTTTTTTTTTTTTTTTTTTTTTTTTTTTTTTTTTTTTTTTTTTTTTTTTTTTTTTTTTTTTTTTTTTTTTTTTTTTTTTTTTTTTTTTTTTTTTTTTTTTTTTTTTTTTTTTTTTTTTTTTTTTTTTTTTTTTTTTTTTTTTTTTTTTTTTTTTTTTTTTTTTTTTTTTTTTTTTTTTTTTTTTTTTTTTTTTTTTTTTTTTTTTTTTTTTTTTTTTTTTTTTTTTTTTTTTTTTTTTTTTTTTTTTTTTTTTTTTTTTTTTTTTTTTTTTTTTTTTTTTTTTTTTTTTTTTTTTTTTTTTTTTTTTTTTTTTTTTTTTTTTTTTTTTTTTTTTTTTTTTTTTTTTTTTTTTTTTTTTTTTTTTTTTTTTTTTTTTTTTTTTTTTTTTTTTTTTTTTTTTTTTTTTTTTTTTTTTTTTTTTTTTTTTTTTTTTTTTTTTTTTTTTTTTTTTTTTTTTTTTTTTTTTTTTTTTTTTTTTTTTTTTTTTTTTTTTTTTTTTTTTTTTTTTTTTTTTTTTTTTTTTTTTTTTTTTTTTTTTTTTTTTTTTTTTTTTTTTTTTTTTTTTTTTTTTTTTTTTTTTTTTTTTTTTTTTTTTTTTTTTTTTTTTTTTTTTTTTTTTTTTTTTTTTTTTTTTTTTTTTTTTTTTTTTTTTTTTTTTTTTTTTTTTTTTTTTTTTTTTTTTTTTTTTTTTTTTTTTTTTTTTTTTTTTTTTTTTTTTTTTTTTTTTTTTTTTTTTTTTTTTTTTTTTTTTTTTTTTTTTTTTTTTTTTTTTTTTTTTTTTTTTTTTTTTTTTTTTTTTTTTTTTTTTTTTTTTTTTTTTTTTTTTTTTTTTTTTTTTTTTTTTTTTTTTTTTTTTTTTTTTTTTTTTTTTTTTTTTTTTTTTTTTTTTTTTTTTTTTTTTTTTTTTTTTTTTTTTTTTTTTTTTTTTTTTTTTTTTTTTTTTTTTTTTTTTTTTTTTTTTTTTTTTTTTTTTTTTTTTTTTTTTTTTTTTTTTTTTTTTTTTTTTTTTTTTTTTTTTTTTTTTTTTTTTTTTTTTTTTTTTTTTTTTTTTTTTTTTTTTTTTTTTTTTTTTTTTTTTTTTTTTTTTTTTTTTTTTTTTTTTTTTTTTTTTTTTTTTTTTTTTTTTTTTTTTTTTTTTTTTTTTTTTTTTTTTTTTTTTTTTTTTTTTTTTTTTTTTTTTTTTTTTTTTTTTTTTTTTTTTTTTTTTTTTTTTTTTTTTTTTTTTTTTTTTTTTTTTTTTTTTTTTTTTTTTTTTTTTTTTTTTTTTTTTTTTTTTTTTTTTTTTTTTTTTTTTTTTTTTTTTTTTTTTTTTTTTTTTTTTTTTTTTTTTTTTTTTTTTTTTTTTTTTTTTTTTTTTTTTTTTTTTTTTTTTTTTTTTTTTTTTTTTTTTTTTTTTTTTTTTTTTTTTTTTTTTTTTTTTTTTTTTTTTTTTTTTTTTTTTTTTTTTTTTTTTTTTTTTTTTTTTTTTTTTTTTTTTTTTTTTTTTTTTTTTTTTTTTTTTTTTTTTTTTTTTTTTTTTTTTTTTTTTTTTTTTTTTTTTTTTTTTTTTTTTTTTTTTTTTTTTTTTTTTTTTTTTTTTTTTTTTTTTTTTTTTTTTTTTTTTTTTTTTTTTTTTTTTTTTTTTTTTTTTTTTTTTTTTTTTTTTTTTTTTTTTTTTTTTTTTTTTTTTTTTTTTTTTTTTTTTTTTTTTTTTTTTTTTTTTTTTTTTTTTTTTTTTTTTTTTTTTTTTTTT
>OZ023140.1:6080254-6089944 GCA_963675895.2 Styela plicata
AATGGGAATTATAATATTAGAAAAAAAAGAATAAAATAGTCCTCTTGTAAAGAATAATTAATAAGATTAGTTTGTTAATTAAAAATATTTAATTACAGATAAAATGAGATTATTATTGTATAGCTTATAAATTATATAAAAAATTTGTATTTGTATTTGTATTTGCATTAATAAATTAATTTAATATAAAAAAATATTATATATAAAATTAAATTTAAAAAATAAGAAAAATTATTTAAGATGTATATAAAGCAAATATATTTTTCTTTGATTATTATATATTAATTTAAAATAATAGTATAAAAAATAAATTTATTAATATATACAATATGAGGGTATTGAAAACGTCATTGAGATTATGCTCTCGGAAATTTGAAGCTATCACTTAAAATCCCACGTGGCGAGGGGAAATTGGAAATTGGGGGAAAAATGGAAATATTGTTGCTGAAGGTAACAAATGTCACTAATTAAGTTATGTACTTAAGTTACTCGCCCAATGTTTAGGAGATTTGGGCCTTTTTGATCTATATACCCTTTGTTTCTTAATTCGCAATACAATTGTATCTGTTATTGCGATGTTTACGCACATAGGTGGGCACAAACAAAATCTTGTTTTTTCTTCTGGAATTGCACGTTTATTATTCTCTTCAGCGTGAGCAAAAAAAAAACTTCAAAATTCATAAAAATATGCTATTTCTTAGGCAGTATTGATGGATTTGATAATAATAATTTGAATATGAAATTTTATACGGATTTGGACTAACTAACCAAAAATACAGAAAAGACTGACATGCTATAAATCTTCTAGTTGTAGATTTATAAAGAAATATTGCCCAGTTGCTAAATTTTAATCTCTGTTAAAAACTTGATTTCTAAAAAAAAATGGCGGGGTGGCTGAAGCACCAGCGGATATAAAAGTAGCTGAATTCTGGCAAGTTTGGTTCTGCACAGTCCAAAAAATTATGGAGGGGAGTTACCCAATTTGATATTCCCTGTAATGTCAAAAAAGTATTCTGAAATCCTCGACACTAAAATTAACGCCCGCTTATACTCCTATTATGGTTGTTGTAATGCATATCGATCCAACTTCGAAAACAGGAAATTTAAAGTTTCGTTGTGAAAAAGGTTTGTTTTTGATGTAATGGTTGGCAACATAGGAATGAAAGTTAAGAACTTGGATTTTGAAGGATTAAAAGAAATATTTATTATTGGAAAATATATTGATTGATTCATATTTGTTAAATGATTTAATATGAAATGCCTAATGTTTCGTGTTTGTTTTAAAGGAATAAATATATTAAAAAAATGGCATTCGCTTATATTTATGGCTTGTCAATGTTATCAGTGATTCGTGGGTTCATTTTTTTAATTGATTCAATTTTTTTCGTTCGAAAAATGGTCCGAAAAGTATAAAACCTTTTTAGGAAAATAGTTAGTAATATTATGATGTAGCTAACAGTGAATCATAATTGCTCAACCAGTGAATGTACCAAACGTCATATTTTGATTTTGCACATCAACGGTTGAGAACATTAGATTCCCCACGATGAACTTTGACTGGGTGGCAATCACTTCGATCTGTAGCTAAACGTTTTTTAGGAGATGAGACCATGTTTGAGTTAAAAATTTTATATTAATCTTGGCCTTTGCTCACCAAATACTAGTTCATTGCGATGTCCAGAATAGTGGGGTATGAAAAAGTGTGTCATTTTTTCATTGTATAAAAATCCACGAGAGAATCGACGGGGAAAATTATATAATCAAAATTTTCATAAATTTTTGTTGATTTAAAAGTTTTTTTCTTTATATAAGTTTAAAATGCATCCTTTCATCAAGAACCGTGGCTTAATTTAGAATGTATTCTGCTCTTTTATTAATCCATTCCCACCTACTCAACCTTGGGTGTTGTAAAAAAACTTGGGGTAGCTCTAGGCCGAATAGGATGGATCATATCTTTCTAAAAAAACTCAACCTGTCCGTCTATATGTGGTGGCTAGTAAAGGGTCTTGTTCAGTGTTATTCACTTCCAAGAAGTGGCATGAATCAAAATATATCGGCAAGTATATGAGACAATGTTGAAAACATTTTTACATTCCATGTAGTAAAATTTCGGAAGTCCAAAACCGAATCGAATATTCAAACACATTCGGAAATTGAACCATATACGATATAATTAAAATTCTTTTGATTTTTTTTGGGATATATTTCTGATTAGTTGCCCTCTAAAAACCATTATTGTTTTTATTACATAAATCAAAACAGTATAAGCTGGAAAAACTTCATTTTTTCCTTTTCAAAATTGAAACAACGGAAAAATCGTGGACTTTATTCATAGTTTTTTTTAATTTGTGTAATCCGGATTTTATCTTAAAATATTCATAATGCTTTTTTTTTCAGCAAAAAACATGGACATACCTTTAGAAAATATTCGTTATTTGATATTCGAAATTATTTTTCAGAATGTAGCTCCTATTCAAATAATAGTTTCGAATATTCATTTTTGCCGATGCCTGGTGTTTAAAACTTAAACTATAAAGACAAAAAATAATTGGTATTATATTAACCTGCCTAAATCAAAATTTTCTGCTTCTGGTATATTGTTGAAGTTGGTAATAGCAGACAAATAATACCGATGCCAAGACCGAAGTGAAATTAAATTTATTAAAAATGATGACAGTGGTAACCACGCAGACATTGATATGACTAATTAAACTTTTATGGACATTTTGAAAAGTTGAATTTTTGAGATCAAATGATATTTTTGAAATATCTAGTAAAACTATATATCAAAGAGCTTAGTAAAAATTGTTGAAACAAGAAATTGCAACACTGAGCTATCTTCACCGGTTTTCACTCAGTATCAGGGATGTCCAAAACGGAATCGATAGATTCGACAGTGAAGATATTCAATTATAGTAAACTCTTCTTAATTTTAGATATATGTTCAGGATATGAGGGGGGGGATGAAAATATGTCATTTTTATTGGCATAAATCCAGTGAGAATCGACGGAGAAAAAATTAGTTTTTGCTCCAAATTAAACATAGTTTTCAATAAATGGACATAGGAATAAAATAATGTGTACCATAAGCAAAATTTTTCTAAATTTTTATTTAAAATTTTTTTCTTATAAAAGTTTTACTATGCTACCTTTCATCAAAAAAGTGGATGCTGATTTCAGAATGTATTCGATTTTTATATTTTTTTTTGGAAATTTTTTTATCGTTTTATTTCTCGTGGTGTCTGATACTATTGATGGGGATTTTCTTACCAATTGTAAAAATAGCTTCTGATTCATCAACACTGCTTGCAGTGCTGAACCATGCTCTGATTGTGGTTTCAGGCGACATTGTGATAATAACGTGATCTGCCTCTTGCACCTCCCGAAACAAAATATTTAATCCGGTCAACTCGATTATATACGCATTAAACTGTGGAAGTTCCAATAGTGTTACAGACAATTCTCATGCAAGAAGTTTTATTACCGCGTACTTCTATCTGATTCGGAATTATTTGCTTTCCAATTCGTGAGTCAGGTATGAGTCTTTTTGCGATTGAAGGTTCTTCAGCCTTTGTTTTCTGCCTCTCGTGTAAGCTCTTTGCACTAAGAGTGAATTTTGGTCTGAATGCTTACTATTGAAAGTCTCTTAAAACCCTGCTCCTGAGCGAATTCAGATTTAAAAAAATTTCATAGCATTATGCATGACTTTGAGCCATTTTTAGCAAATTGGTTGCTCTATTACACTAGGAAAAAGACATTTTTATCTTCGAACTGGGTATTATTTCATATTAACTGAATTTTCTTCTGATTGGACAGCCATTTTCTTCGTGTGTTTGTATCAGAAAGAGTAATCAGTGTTAGTAGCTGTCATTCTACCAGCCTGGGTTAAGCCATATTGGAAATTCATATATATATATTGGGACTAAGTGTGTAAAGTAGGAATTTCAACATTACAGCTAAACTATATTTTTGATTTTTTGACTCATACTTTGCGGCGAAGTCATTACATATTGTCATAATTTAACTGCAAAAATGAATTAATTTGAAAAAATCGATAATAAAAGCAATACATGTCAGTTTAAAAAATCGACTATAAAGAAAATGGTAAATGGTTTCATCACCACCCTGGGGCAGTTACTGCTCACTGCATTTCACCATGGTAGTTTTTCAGGTTCTGATAATTGAAAGTGTTTTTTGCTTATAGTTGCAGGTAGCTGGGCATATTATCGTGGTAGTAGCGTTCTGTCATTTTGAGTGAGGTATATATTGATTGATTCATATTTGTAAAGATTTTAATATGAAATGCTATAAGTTTCGGTTCTGTTTTAAGAATAAATATATGAAAAAATGGACATCGCTTTATATTTAAGGCTGTCCTATGTTATCAGTGATTCGGGGGATTCATTTATTATTGATTCCAATTTTTTCGTTGAAAACACGTCCGAGAAAAGTATAAAGCTTTTAGAAAATAGTTGTTAAATTATGATGGTAGCTCTAATAGTGAATCTAATTTGCTCAACCTTGTGATGTACAAGAGATATATTTTTATTTGCACAATCACCGGTTGTGCCAATTAGGATTTCACTATGAATTTCCCTTGGTGGGCAATCACTCAAATCGTGCCTTTGACTCCAAATATAGTCATCGCGATGTCCTGAAATAGTTACTTTTTATGAAAATATATGTCATTTTTAATTGTATAAATCCAGAAACAGAATCGGGACGGGAAGAAATTATTTTTACTGGTAATCAAAATTTTTTAAATTTTGTCGTATTTAAAGTTTTCTCTTTATATAAGTTAAAATTGCTGCCGTTCATCAAATCGTGGACTAAATTTTAGAATTATATTCTGCTCTTTTATAATCCATTTCCCACCACGCAACCTAGGGTTGTATTAACTTGGGTAGGCTAAGCCGAATATAGGAGGGTATCATATCTTTCCAACAATTCTAACACAGTCCGTAGTCTATAAGTAGTTGCTAGTTACAGGGTCTTAGTCAGTGTGATTCACTCCAAGAAGTGGGCATGAAACAAAATATTTCGGACCAAACTATATGTGAAATGGTTTGAAACTTTTTTTCCATTCATTTAGTAAATTTCGAAATCAAGTCCAAAAGACGAATCGAATATTCTAAACACATTTCGAAATTGAAACATATACGATATAATAAAAATCTTTGATTTTAGATATATTTCAGAATAGTTGCTTACATCAATATTGTTTTTTATTACATAAATCAAAAAACAGTATAAAGCTGAAAACTTCAATTTTCCTCTTCAAATTGATCAGCAACGGAAATTGTGGACTTTTTTAAATTGTTGTATAATCAGTATTTTATCTTAAAACCATTCATAATGTTTTTTTCATCTAAAAACATTGCTAAATTTAGAAAATAATTCGATATTTGATATTCGAAATTATTTTTCAGAATGTAGCCCTTATTACAAAATAGTTAGAATGTTCAATTTTGCCTTTGGCCTGGTGTTTAAACTAAAACTATAAAGACAAAATACTATTTTAGGAATAATATTTAACTGCCCTGCATCCAAATTAACAAAACTCTTGGTATACTGTTGAAGTTGATAATAGCCAGGACTAAATAATACCGATGCCAAAACCGAAATTGGAAATCAATTTATTAAAATGATGATAATGCACACGCAGACATTGACTATGACTCCTAATTAAACTTTTATTGACATTTTGAAGTTGGAATTTATGAGTCAAATGATATTTTGAAATATCTAGTAAACTAATATCAAAGAGCTAAGAAAAATGTGAAACAAAGAAATTGCACACTGAGCATATCTTCGCCCGGTTTTCACTCAGCGTCAGGGATGTCCGAAATACATGTCGTAATTGTTCCTTTGCAAAAGAAGTCGTTTTTGGATGACTCTTATTATTGGAAAGTGTCAATAAAATCCTTGCTCCTGAGCGAATTCAGATAAAAAAATTCCATAGCAGTATTGATGACTTTGAGCCTTTTTTCAGCAATTTGGTTGCTAATACACTAGGAAAAAAACATTTTTATCTTCGAACTAAAAGACTTTTATCAGGGTAGTATTTCATTATTAACCTGGAATTTTCTTCTGATGGCAGCCATTTTCTTTGGGTTGTCTGGAGTATCCAGTGTAGCTGTCATTCTACCAGGCCTGTGGTTTTAAGCCATATTTGAAAATGAAATTCTGATTATATAAATTGGGAGAAGTGTGTAAAGTTAGAATTTCAACATTAGAAGCTAAACTAAATTTCTGATTTTTGACCATACTTTGCGGTTGAAAGTCATTACCCAATATTATCATAATTTCACTGCAAAATGAATCAATTCGAAGGAAATCGAAAAAACAATACATGTCGTAAAATCGACTCTACAAGGAAAAATGGTAAATTGGTTTCAATCACCACCAGGGCAGGATTTTGCTCACTGCACTTAACCAATGGTAGTTTTTCAGTTCTGGATTGAATATTTTTTGCTTTAGAGTGCAAATTGCTGGCATATTATCTTGTAGTTGCTTTCTGTCATTTGAGTGGCCGTTAATTTTGGCTTCCTTTAGACTCCTCTTTCGGCAATTGTTGGAGCCATCTTCTATGAAAATAAAACCTTTTCATTAAATTCCCAAAACGCCTTAATATTGGATATTGAAAACGCACTAATATTTGGCACATTTTGGCCTATTTTACAGCAAAGTCATGGACTTTTACGTTGTGAAATTTGGCACCCGCTCCGCTTCACCCCTCGCCCCCGATTTCACTGCAAAAATGCATTTATTATAAATAATGAAAAACAAAGTTACATTTAATCAGATTTTCAAAACTTCATATAATTTCGGATATGGAAATCTTCTTTATTCTATTCCTGCTTGGAACATTTCCTAAAATCGATACTATGTACCATGATTACTACCGAAACGCAGACTAATTGTCTGATCAATATTTATCGAGTTTATCAGGTTTCGTAAAAACATTCCATGACCATGATTTTTTATGAATATCGTGCTGGTATTTTCCCATTTTGTTTGTTCACTGTATAACTCGCCCACCATACTGAAATTGTTGACTTTTAGAGCTTCACCGTCAATGGTTATCTATTTGTTACCATCCATCTACAGCCGGATACTGTACCTAATAATGTTATTATTCTGTTTATTGACATTAATAATTATCTCATTATTATTGGTTATACAATTTCTTTGTTAAACACTTTCTTTCCATTGTTAAACTCCTATGTTCCATTCTTATTTATGGCTTCCATAATTGTGACCTTTGACCCTGCAAAAATCTTCTGGAAATGGGTCTTCTGAAACTGTGATTCTTTCTTTCCATTGTTAAACTTCTATGTTCCATTTTTATCAATAGATCACATAATTATGACCTTTGACCTTGCAAAAACCTTCTGGAAATAGGTCTGCTGAAACTGTGATTCTTTCTTTCCATTGTTAAACTTCTATGTTGCATTTTTATCCATGGCTCTCATAACTATGACCTTTGACCGTCCCAAAACCTGTTCTTGAAATGGATCTTCTGAAACTGTGATTCTGGTGCTCTATTGTTAGTGTGTGGTTTTTATCTGTTGTAATCGATCCATATTAAAAAATATTGAGAACTTTTGAAATAACAACTACCGTAACTGAATGCCACTTAATGGCTGAGAGCTATTACAAAATGTGGTACCAACAACTCCTCTCTAAGTGGATTTTATCCGAAGTGGAACTGAACACATTATAATGAAGTGCAGTGAGTTCTGGGCGTTGGTAAAACAATCTACATATTTGAATATTGCTATCCATTTTTTAAGCCAATTGTTGACTATTATAAAGATGGCTTCTTTTATATCTATGAAATATTATCTTCGTCGGATACTTCTAGGTCTATTACTGTAATATTTAAACAGATTCAAAAATATATCTCATCCCACAAATAGTCTTTAAATTCACTGTTTATATACCGATTAACGTAAATCCCTAATTGAATACGCATCTAGCCTTCCAGGTTATAAGATCTGTAAAAATAGTCAGGTTTTAGTAGGAATCAGTTTATTAACAGCCCCAGCCTTTTCGTTTCAGGTCAAAGTAGGAATGGGCTTTTCAGAATTGCTTATCAAAAGGATTCGGAATATTATAATGGTAAAACCTTCCGAATCGAAAACTGCTGCCTTATATAAGTTCCAAGCCGTTTCATTGGAAGGAAACAGTATAAAAGAAACATTGTCTCCCAATATTCGCTTTTAAATTAGAACCATATCCTTTTCTCCACTGACATATCGGCATACCATAAAATACCCCCAATGAGGGGAAATCTTTATAAACCCATCCCTGAGCCTTATTTACCACCAAAATGACACATTTTTTTATTATAATCAATGTTTTCATTTTTTTGTTCTTTATTATAGGCTATTTTAAGAAGTTTTGATTTCAATTCGCCTGCCGATAGTATAGGTAATCACCTTTTGTGTCGACAGAGGTGTCGAATTAAATAAACAATGTCTAATCAGTTGCCTTCAACTGCAAGGTTCATCTTTGTTAGAGGTCTCTGGCAGACAGGAAAACGTGAAAACTCTTTTTTTTCAGGGACAATAGTCAGTGTTGGAAATCCAGAAATTAAGTACTCAAGGTTTGAAAAGATTGGACAGGGGTAAGTTTGGCTTTTTTTGGTAAAATTGATCAGAGTCGGGTTTCGTCTGCTCATAGTCCAGACCTATTTGAAATGATGCCTTGAAGATATTTATTCTCAAGGTTATAGTACTCAGGGTGGCCTGCTCAAAGGAATGACAAAAAAATATCGCTATGTGTTTATCAAAAAAAAGATATAACTTATAAAAGAGCGCATATTCGCTGTTTTTTAAGTTATATTTTGTTTTTTCTGAAGAAGTTAGGTTATGACAAATATACCTGTGAGGTAAGTTTGGCTTTTTTTTCTGACAAGTTTTATCAAACTTAGATTTTGTGGAGGCACTAGGCAGAAATGCCGAAAACTTCTGAAGTACTGAGAGCAACTTCATGAAGTTCACACATATTTCAAATGCCCAGAAGTTATTTATTCACACGAACGGCCTCTACTAGAAAATGACACAAAATAAATTGATTTTAACCCCTTAACGTAATGACCTGAATATATTCGGAATTCATATTTTATCTCACGAAACCGATCACAAGTCAACTCGTAATTGTTTGAAGACGTTTTTTAACCTTTGACCCTCTTGATGACAACACAGGAGAAGCTTTCCGAATTCGTATGATACCCATATTCTAATGATGCAAAAGTTGCACTCCGCTTGCTTTCTTGCCTTTTGTTTCGACATATTTGGTCGAGACAGGTTTCTCAACAATGCTTTTCATCAAAACTGCACATAGAAACTGACTTGGATTAGAACAGTTCAATCAGTGAGCCATGGAAACATTTTGAAGTGGGCCACAGACCAATTTAAAAAAAGCTAGATTTATTGAAGAATTCAGTTTCGATTGTGTAACTATACTCAATTTCACAAGAATAATGGCTTGTAGGAATTGAGATTTTTTTGATTCGATTGGGACATATATTAATATATATAGGCGATTTTTCAGTCTGCGACCGTTGCAATATTTTATAGATTTTTGCTTTCATAAAAATTTATTTGGCTACAGATTTTTTGTGCAACAAAAATGGGCCTCGAAAAGAAATAGGTTGAGAACCACTGGATTAGAGACTATTTA
>OZ023140.1:6090044-6123556 GCA_963675895.2 Styela plicata
TGTTATTCACGTTGTCATTTAATCAAGTTTAGTGGACGCTTCACGGTCTGTTCTTGAGAGGCTTATCCCTACGAGGAGATGTTTCTGCATAGTTCTGCATAGTTGAGAAACCTGACTCGACCAAATATGTCGAATCAAAAGGCTAAAGCAAGCGGAGTACAACTTTTGCATCATTAGAATAAGGGTATCATACGAATTCGGAAATCCTGTGATCGGTTTCGTGAGATAAAATATGAATTCCGAATATATTCAGGTCATTACGGTAAAGGGTTAAAATCAATTTATTTTTGTGTCATTTTCTAGTAGAGACCGTTCGTGTGAATAAATAACTTCTGGGCATTTGAAATATGTGTGAACTTCATGAAGTTGCTCTCAGTACTTCAGAAGTTTTCGGCATTTCTGCCTAGTGCCTCCACAAAATCTAAGTTTGATAAAACTTGTCAAAAAAAAGCCAAACTTACCTTACAAGTATATTTGTCATAACCAAACTTCTTCAGAAAAAACAAGATATAACTTAAAAAACAGCGAATATGCGCTCTTTTATAAGTTATATCTTTTTTTTGATAAACACATAGCGATATTTTTTTTGTCATTCCTTTGAGCAGGCCACCCTGAGTACTATAACCTTGAGAATAAATATCTTCAAGGCATCAATTCAAATAGGTCTGGACTATGAGCAGTTTTTGGTATATTCACCGACGCCTACGAAACCCGACTCTGATCAATTTTATCAAAAAAAGCCAAACTTACCCCTGTCCAATCTTTTCAAACCTTGAGTACTTAATTTCTGGATTTCCAACACTGACTATTGTCCCTGAAAAAAAAAGAGTTTTTACGTTTTCCTGTCTGCCTGAGACCTCTAACAAAGATGAACCTTGCAGTTGAAGGCAACTGATTAGACATTGTTTATTTAATTCGACACCTCTGTCGACACAAAAGGTGATTACCTATACTATCGGCAGGCAAATTGATCAAATCAAAACTTCTTAAAATAGCCTATAATAAAGAACAAAAAAATGAAAACATTGATTATAATAAAAAAATGTGTAATTTTGGTGGTAAATAAGGCTCAGGGATGGGTTTATAAAGATTTCCCTTCATTGGTGTTATTTCATGGTACGCCGATATGTCAGTGGAGAAAAGGATATGGTTTTAATTTAAAATTGAATATTGGGAGACAATGTGTCTTTTATACTGTTTCCTTCCAATGAAACGGCTTGGAACTTATATAGGACTGCAGTTTTCGATTCGCATGGTTTACCATTATATAATATTCCGAATCCTTTTGATAAGCAATTCTGAAAAGCTCATTCCTACTTTGACCTGAAACGAAAAGGCTGGGGCTGTTAATAAACTGATTTCTACTAAAACTTGACTCTTTTTTACAGATTCAATTAGGGATATATTTTATTTAGTATATAAACAGTGAATTTAAAGACTATTTGTGGGGTGAGATGTATTTATGGATCTGTTTAAATATTACAGTAATATACCTAGAATTATTCGACAAAGATAATATTTCATAGATATAAAAGAAGCCATCTTTATAATAGTCAATAATTAGAGATGGCTTAAAACATGGATAGCAATATTCAAATATGTAGGTTGTTTTACCAACGCCCAGAACTCACTGCACTTCATTATAATGTGTTCAGTTCCACTTCGGATAAAATCCACTTGGAGAGGAGTTGCTGGTACTACATTTTGTAATCGCTCTCAGCCATTAAGTGGCATTCAGTTACGGTAGTTGTTATTTCACAAGTTCTCAATATTTTTTAATATGGATCGATTACAACAAATTAAAACCACACAATAACAATAGAGCACCAGAATCACAGTTTCAGAAGACCAATCTCCAGAACAGGTTCTGGCAAGATCATAATTATCGGAACCATAAATAAGAAAGGAACAGAGAAGTTTAACAAGGGATAGAAAGAATGACAGTTTCAGCAGACCCACTTACAGAAGGTTTTTGCAAGGTCTAAGGTCATAATTATGGAAGCCATAAATAAGAATGGAACAGAGAAGTTTAACAATGGAAAGAAAGAATCACAGTTTCAGCAGACCTATTTCCAGAAGGTTTTTGCAAGGTCAAAGGTCATAATTATGGGATCCATTGATAAAAATGGAACATAGAAGTTTAACAATGGAAAGAAAGAATCACAGTTTAAGACCCATTTCCAGAAGATTTTTACAGGGTCAAAGGTCATAATTATGGAAGCCATAAATAAGAATGGGACATAGGAGTTTAACAATGGAAAGAAAATGTTTAACAAAGAAATTGTATAACCAATAATAATGAGATAATTATTAATGTCAATAAACAGAATAATAACATTATTAAGTACAGTATCCGGCTGTAGATGGATGGTAACAAATAGATAACCATTGACGGTGAAGCTCAAGAAGTCAACAATTTCAGTATAGTGGGCGAGTTATACAGTGAACAAACAAAATGGGAAATACCAGCACGATATTCATAAAAAATCATGGTCATGGATTGTTTTTACGAAACCTGATAAACTCGATAAATATTGATCAGACAATTAGTCTGCGTTTCGGTAGTAATCATGGTACATAGTATTGATTTTAGGAAATGTTCCAAGCAGGAATAGAATAAAGAAGATTTCCATGTCCGAAATTATATGAATTTTTGAAAATCTGATTAAATGTAACTTTGTTTTTCAATTATTTTTAAATAAATGCATTTTGCAGTGAAATCATGATATATGCCAAATTTCACAACGTAAATGTCATGACTTTGCTGTAAAATAGCCAAAATGTAGCCAAATATTAGTGCGTTTCAATATCCAAATATTAAGGCGTTTTGGGATTTTGATAAAAAGTTTTTTTTCATAGAAGTTGGCTCCAATCAAGGCCGAAAGAGGAGTCTAAAGGAAGCCAAATTAACGGCCACTCAAATGACAGAAAGCTACTACAAGATAATATGCCAGCAACTGCACTCTAAGCAAAAAATATTCAATACAGAACTGAAAACTACCATGGTGAAGTGCATTGAGCGGTATCTGCCCTGGGTGGTGATGAAACCATTTACCATTTTCTTTATAGTCGATTTTTACGACATGTATTGCGTTTTTCGATTTCTACAAATTAATTCATTTTGCAGTGAAATTATGATAATATGTAATGACTTCACCGCAAAGTATGGTCAAAAATCAGAAATTTAGTTTAGCTGTAATGTTGAAATTCTACTTTACACACTTGTCCAATTTATATATATGAATTTCAAATATGGCTTAAACCAGGCTGGTAGGATGACAGCTACTCTGATACTCAGACACCCGAAGAAAATGGCTGCCATCAGAAGAAAATTCAGTTAATATGAAATATACCCTGATAAATCTTTTGTTCGAAGAGAAAAATGTTTTTTCCTAGTGTATTAGCAACCAAATTGCGAAAAAAGGCTCAAAGTCATCAATACTGCTATGGAATTTTTTATCTGAATTCGCTCAGAGCAAGGATTTTAGGACACTTCCAATAATAAGAGTCATCCAAAAACGACTCTTTTGCAAAGGACAATACGACATGTATTTCGGACATCCCTGACGCTGAATGAAAACCGGGCGAAGATAGCTCAGTGTGCAATTTCTTGTTTCACATTTTTCTAGCTCTTTGATATTAGTTTACTAGATATTTCAAAATATCATTTGACTCATAAATTCAACTTCAAAATGTCATAAAAGTTTAATTAGTCATATCAATGTCTGCGTGGTCATTATCATCATTTTAATAAATTGATTTCAATTCGGTTTTGGCATCGGTATTATTTTGTCTGCTATTATCGACTTCAACATATACCAGACGTTGATAATTTGGATGCAGGCAAGTTAATATTATTCCTATTAGTTTTTGTCTTTATAGTTTAGTTTAAACACCAGGCATAGGCAAAATTGAATATTCTAACCATTTTGAATAGGGCTACATTCTGAAAAATAATTTCGAATATCAAATATCGAATATTTTCTAAATTTAGTCATGTTTTTGATGAAAAAAAGCATTATGAATGTTTTAAGATAAAATACTGATTACAAAATTTAAAAAAACTATGAATAAAGTCCACGATTTCCGTTGTTTCAATTTGAAGAGGAAAAATGAAGTTTTCAGCTTATACTGTTTTGATTTATGTAATAAAAACAATATTGTTGTAAGCAACTATTCTGAAATATATCTAAAATCAAAAATTTTATTATATCGTATATGTTCAATTTCGAATGTGTTTGAATATTCGATTCGTTTTGGACTTCGAAATTTACTAAATGAATGGAAAAATGTTTCAACATTTCACATATAGTTGCCGATATATTTTGTTTCATGCCACTTCTTGGAGTGAATCACACTGACTAAGACCCTGTACTAGCAACCACTTATAGACGGACTGGGTTAGAATTGTTGGAAAGATATGATCCCTCCTATTCGGCTTAGCCTACCCAAGTTATTACACCCTAGGTTGAGTGGTGGGAATGGATTATTAAAGAGCAGAATACATTCTAAATTTAGCCACGTTTTGATGAAAGGATGCATTTTAACTTATATAAAGAAAAATTTTAGATTACAAAATTTAGAAAATTTTGATTATAGTGCACATTTTTATTCTATGTCAATTTATGTAAACTATGCTAATTTGGAGAGCGAAAACTAATTTTCCCGTCGATTCTCTTTTGATTTAAATAATAAAAATGACATATTTTCATACCCTATTATTCTGGACATTGCGATGACTATATTTGGTGGGAAAGGCAAGATTTTTATACAGTTCTACTCAAACATGTTCTCTCGTAAAAATTGTTAGCTACAGATCGAGTGATTGACACCAGGGAAATTCATAGTGAATCTAATTGCTCAACCGGTGATGTGCAAATAAAATATCGTTTGTACATCACCGGTTGAGCAATTAGATTCACTGTTAGCTACATCATAATTTACAACTATTTTCTAAAAGTTTTATACTTTTCGGACTTTTTTTCAACGAAAAAATTGAATCAATAATAAATGAACCCACGAATCACTGATAACATTGGACAGCCTTAAATATAAGCGATGTCATTTTTTAATATATTTATTCTTAAAACAAACCGAAACTTAGCATTTCATATTAAATCTTTACAAATATGAATCAATCAATATATACCAATATATATTTCCTAATCCTTCAAAATCCAAGTTCTTACTTTTCATTTCTAGTTCCAACCATTACATCAAAAACGAAAATAAACTCAAACGAACTTTAAATTTCCTGTTTCATGTTGGATCGATATCAACAACCATAATAGGAGATAAGCGGCGTGAATTTAGGTCGAGGATTCAGAATACTTGACAACAATATCAAATTGTACTCATGAATTTTTGACTGCATGGAGAACCAAACTGACAGAATGTCAGCTACTCAGACACCCGAAGAAATCAAGTTCCAACAGAAGAAAATTTAGCAACTGGGCATTATTTCTTGACAAATCTACAACTAGAAGATTAGAATGTCGTCTTTTCTGTTACTGGTAGCAGCTAAATTGTATAAAAAGGTTTAAATCATCAATACTGCTATGAAATAGCAGTATTGATGATTTTGAAGCTTTTTTGTCCACGCGTAGAAAATGCCATGGGCAATTCACGAGAAAAACAAGATTTTGCCACCTTGTGCGGAACATCGCAATATCAGATACAATTGCGAAATAAGAAACAAAGGGTTAGAGATCAAGGCCCAAACCCTAAACATTGGCGAGTACTTAAGTAATAACTTAATTAGTGACATTTGTTACCCAGCAACAATATTTCCAGCGTGGATTTTAAGTGATGCTTCAAATTTCGAGCATAATCTCATGACGTTTTCAATACCTCATATTGTGATGTAATAATTGAATTATCACAAAGCACTACTTCAAGAGAAAGCACTTGCTTAAGTAATCACGTTTGAAAGTATTTATTGTTCAAGTAATGGTCATGAATATCATGATAGAAGAAATACTTGGCCGTTACTTTCATAAGCAATTCAAAACTCAAAAAATTCAAAACTCAACTCAAAAAGTACTTGTGAACACGGGCAACTAAGAGGGCAATTTTAAAACCAGGACCAGACAGAACAAGACATTTTACATTTCATTTTGATTGAATGTTTAATCCATCTAAGATTAGGTCTTTGAATTATTTCTTTCATTGAAAGAGCCAGCTAACACAACCATTACTACAGTAATGAATAGTTACATAACTGGGAAAATTTAAACTGCACCTAAGAGGAAAATATTCCTTGCAAAACTTAACCCCTGTAGTGGAGTGAAGAGTAGTCAGTGCTATAGCCCAGAGGCAATGGTTTTCCACCCACTCCTTTTGCTACCCACTCCTCTTGCTACTTTGGTCGTTTCTTACAACACGATATATATACAGAGTGTTCGTCACCAGTGCTATTCGTAGTTTCCAACTATTTTGCTCAACCGATGAAATGAAAACGATGTTTTGCCAACGTTTCATATATCTATTTGGATGTCCTTAACCAGGACAATGAGAATGACTTTGACGGTTGAGCAAAATAGTCAAAAACATGGAAAATATGTTGAGCCAATTATAATTAAGCTTGCACCTACAAAGACAATTTCAGACTTACTTAATTTAGCAAGTATTTCTTCGTCTGAAATTTTCTTCTTCTTCTGTTTTTCAATTGTTTGTTTATTGACGCCAGGTTGCGGTTGAGGAGCCCCTGTTGCTGAAGGTAGATTGCCCTCACCTAGTGGTTCGATTACGGATCGAGTATATATCTAAAAACGAAACAATATAAATCAAATATAGGTTTTTATAATTCCATCTTTTCACAGATCTTATTATAAACAGTGAATATCCACTGGTGAATAACAGTAAATTCGCTATTGAATTTAAAAGATCTTTTTTCATTGTTCATTCTGGGATTTTTTTATTGAAAGTTCGAAAGCAACGCTCAATGGAAAACAACACTCTGATGACGAAGAGATGCATAAAATGCATAACAGGCAAATATGCACTTTGATTCGAATAACTTGTGCTTCAGATTTATATGAATCACCAAATTGAAGAGCCCAGTTCTAGCTTGTGTGTGACAGCAACAAGTTTCCTCAATAAAGAAAAATTTATAGCAACATAGCCAAAAAAGAGAGTTCTTGTAAATATACAAACAAAAACGAAAGTTAGAGACAGCTATCATGAAGATTAATTTTCGGAATATTAAATCTTATTGAAAGCCTACGTGCGGGTGACAAAACCCAATATTAGTCAAAATCGATTTCATTTCGGAACTGAGTGGAATAATTTTCTTTGAAATCGAATATTCGAATCAGGAGTCATTTAATAAACAAATAAGTTACATCCTTTTTATTCAAATATAATTTAAGTGGAAATACACAGTAATTATTAAAAAAGTTAGTATTTTCTTCATTTCAAATTGTTGCAAACTAGGAATTGAATCCTTTATGAATTTGAATCAAATTTTTTTGATTCTTGATTCCTAAGTAGTAGACTAGCTGCTAGAGCTTCTGCAAATTATCACAATCTGCAAATCTCTAAAACGGTTTTTTGATCCAACATGAAACATCGCACACTGGCAGAATTTGGGGTGGCAAAAATCGAATAACTTTCGGTTTCAGAATCGAATAATTTATGATTTGAATATTTTGGATATTCCTAGGCAGAATGCCAGCTACTCAGACACCTGAAGAAAATGTGTTCCATCAGAAGAAAATATATCTTTTTGGGTGTCCGGTAGCAACAAAATCGTAGAAAAAGGTTCAAAATCATCAATACTGCTATGAAATAGCAGTATTGATGATTTTCAATTTTTTTTGTATATCCAAAGAAAATGACATGAACATTTCGGACATCAGAAAAGCAAAGTTGTGCCATCCCGGAACATCGTTTAGTAGATTACACACAAGCAATACTGAATATATAGAAGACAAGCAAACAGTCTAAAAGGGATCACATTTGATTAGTGAAATAAATATTTTGAGAATTTTAATTTGGCTTAAGTTTTGTGTGAGTTTCTGAGCGAGATTCTAAAATCCCAAATCTCGCAAATTTACAAAGTTAATCAAATGAGAAGTGGTAGACGGTTTTACCATCACCCAGGACTGATACCACTAAAAGAAATTTACCATGCCGGTTTAGTTCTGTTTGAGATGTTTTCCGTTTACAGTACAGTTGTCAGTAGTACATCTTTTATTAGCTATGGAGAATTGTTATTAGGATTTCTAATAAGTTGTCGTTAGTTGGTTCCTTTATTCACTGCCATAATGCCTTGCTTGGAGTGAATTTCAACGAAATAAAAAACTCACAGATTTAGTATGCTCAGGCCTTGGAGCAACCACAGGAGGAGGCTCAAGATCATCATCATCCGACTCTTCGTTCATAGAATCCTCGTCAATATCTTGTTCGTGTGATGTCAATGGGGCTGTGGATTCAGTCGTATTCCAATTACTACTACTATCTGTTGTTTTTATTGTTGGAATATTCGCTCCACTCGACTGAAAAGAAAAATTAAGAAATAGAGAGATTGGAATTTTATTTGTTATTCAACCTGGCATAGCCGAGGACTCACTTCTTGGAGTGAATCACCCTGTCCAAGACCCTATACCAGAAGCCACTTATAGGACAGGGTTAGGATTGCTGGAAAGATATGATTTTTCCTGTTGGGCTAGTCTACCCAAGTTATTACACCCTGGGTTGAGTGGTGGGCATGGATTAACGAGCCGGACCTCAATCCAGAGATCTTCAACCTTCGATGCCAATATCTTCAACCACTAGGCCATCGGGGTCGAAATGGAATTTACTAATTGAATACATTCCGAAAAAATAATTCTGGATAGGAAAAATTCGATGCATTTTAAATTCAGCCATGTTTTTGAGAAAAACAGAATTCGAACTTCTTTGAAGAAAAATAACAAAAGCAAAAACTTGAAAATTATGGGTGTAGTTCACGATTTTCACGATATTGTAAAATTGCATTATTCAGGTGAGAAAAAATGTGTTTTCTATCGATTCTGCCTTGAATTATACTTTGAATTAAAAAAAGTTGTATTTTGTATGTCTCTATTCCAAAATATAGTTAAAATCAAGAATTTTACTCATATCGAATATGCTTATTTTTTAAATGCATTTGACTCGTTTTGGATGTCGCCGCTAACAAGTAACCTAGATAATAGTTATGTCACCTTTACATTCATGATTCTAAATGATTCAGATGTATGCTCGATTGAAATACTCGTTTTTATGATTTAGTATGTCTCGTTTAAATTCCAAAAATTCTACGAAGTTATTCTAATCCATTTGTCACTTCAATTTTGTCAAGTATTATTCACTCATCGACAGAATCCATCAGTGGCGCATGTCCTCTATATCTACATATGTCCGTGGTGCAAATAAGGATTCCTCTATGAGAGTACACCACAATCTCTTTTTCCAAAACTCAAGTATTTCAGAAATAATTTGTAATTATTTTATTCACAAACTTCTATTTCACTACTGCACTCACTATTATAGACCTTCATCATAATTTTAGTGCATTGGAAGTCAGATTGTTTTAAATAATTGTAAAAGAATTAATGATCATACAGATACTTTCAATTATGAAAAAATTGCTGTTTACGAGAGTATTTGTTAAACTCTCATAAAGGTTATCGCGGGAGTACGGGCGAAAGCAAGGCACTCATACTCTTGTGTTATTTGCAACCACGTATGTCAGAAGGAGCGACTGAAAGTAGGCAACGAAGGGGTAGATAATCAACCAGGGAAGGTACCATCTAATGCATCTACTGTAATATTTCAGTTCTGTATGGAATGATTCCCACTTGGTGCTGGTTATAGTCAATGTAGATATTTGTCATTTAAGTGGGCTTTAGTTATGCACTGCCTTGCTTCAGGTGAATGAAAGTAGTCTTTAAATTCATAAAAAATCAGAGCAATCAAGATTATACGAAAATATCAGGTTCTCATTCCACAGAAATATGAGTTTATTGTAAGCTTGGGTTAGAACATGTCTACCTTCTATAGACAAGACTAAAGTGTAATAAATCTGATTGAGAACAATCTGATCTGAATGACAACATGACATTTTTGTATATAAGCTTGATATTATCTCATTCGTGTATTCTTGTGAATTATTTCATACAAGGGTCCAGGATTTTAAGAAAACAAGAAGGTAGGTGGTTCATTGTGAGATATCGACAAATCGCGCAAATTATCAGGAATAACAGGATATACCGGATAAGGCTTTAAACGACGTCTACCCGGGCCGACAACATTGAATGTTGATTACTAATCGGGAATAAATATTATTAAATCTGTGTATTATCTGAGGATAATAATGAGAAAAGGGAAATGTACATGTCACATGTTATTTTAATAACCCTTAGGTCATAAATGATGAATCATTATTATACTCTGTAGAATATCTTTGACTAGTTATGAACACACACAACCATGTACCATAGATGAGCTGTACATAATATGTATGGTCCATTTGTGGCACATACTTGATCAAAGAAAAAATGAAGGGAATGTTAAACATGTAAGGGAACAAACAGTACTAAGGTTTTTATTTCTATGCAAATAATAAGAGACAATATAACACATTGATTAGATAATCTAATTTTTATGGGCGCTCGTGGGAGTGGATCCCCCTCGGCAATGGCCACTACAGGATGACAGAACCTTTTTTTCTTCGGGTGTCTGAAATGCTCAAGTCATTTCTTCAGATCGAAAAAAAAGCTTCAAAATCATCAACGCTGCTATGAAATAGCAGTGTTGATGATTTTTGAACCTTTTTTTACAATTTTGTTGCTATCAGGAACTCAAGAGACATTTTTAATATATTTTAGTAAGATATATATGATAAAATATTGCTCAATCCGAGAAGTATACTTCTTAATTTCGTAGAGAAAGTCCTGTTATTTTTTTAAAATAAATTAAACGGTAATTTGGAGTATGCCTTATCCAATTCATTTCTATTTTTACTTCTGTTTACTTGAACTAATACGACAGAAGACGGGCGACCCGAAGTATAAAAATTCAGACCACATTCCAGACAAATAACATACACTTGTGTCTGGAGTGAATGGCAAATAAAAGTTTTTGAAGCAAATATTCAAAATGATCAAAATATTTGAAAACGTCCAAGAATAAACATGACCAATATAGTAAAATTTAAATTTTAGATTATATTCTATAACAATAGCTCCGGAAGTTTTCACCTAACTAAAATTTATATTATAATATAAATGGAATAGGAAGATGATATTTTTGCTTGCAGCCACAAATAGTTTAAAAATGTTTCAAAAAATTATTCACTCAAATATTGATAAAGCAATATATTGTCAAATTGTTAGCTCCCATTTGTTATCTAGTGTTCGTAAAGCAGGTTAGCTGAAATTTAACCAGTTCGCTATGACTTGTATCATTACTGCCTTTCCTCTTTAGCAAAAATGAGTCAGGCTTGCAAATCACCATGGACTGTGAGAATCCAAAAATATTCCATCATTTCATAGAGTAGATTATGTAGCAGACTAGAGGAAATTTATACTGAATAATAGAAGAAATAAGCAGTACGAATTTCAGGGAATTTAATATGAATATTTTAAAATTTCAACATAGTTTATGAGAGCCTGTGCAAGATTCTAAAAGCCGTAATCCCTGTATATTTTCAAGCACAGAATTTATATTTTATCCAAGAATACGAACCTTTAATACTGCAGATGATTCGAATGAACTGTTCTTTGCCATTTTCATGTATTTATTTCCACCTCCTTTCTTTTCTGTCATGTCGTAAAATTGCAACACCTAAAATAGAATAGAAAATTATAATTTGGCTTGCCATATCACATCTGACTCAATAAAAAAAAACATATATTCGTGCAAAAAGGGTTTAGCCTAGGGTGGCTGGAATGCAGCTATTCCGTTACAAGGACACCTGAAACCCGCTGTTTAATAGCAATCAATAGCCAGATTTGCAAGGCTTTCAATGATACTCCATGTAAAAATTTATTTACATTTATTCACTATGGTTCCACAGTGCCACAAACATTTCTATGCAAGAAGTTTTTTTTCCAAAAATATCCAAACTTGGGAATTCATTGCCTTCCCACTGCTTTCCTGATCGTGCTGCTTTGCCAGCTTTAAAACTCGCATCATTGGACATCTGTCAGGGATGAGAATTCCTTAGTTCTCAATCCTGCATTACATGTAGATCTTTGCACTTAAGTGGATTCAGGAGACTTTTCAAGTGTGAACTGGTGATTTTGATAAAAGATCTTTTGCACAAAAGGCATTGGATTTTTCTTTAGTTAATTCATCCAGTGTGTCCTCAAACAAGATTAAAAGGGAACCAAGTAGTAGATAGGGCTGTCCAAAATATTCGATCAGATTCATGATATTCGAAGCATAAATTATTCAATTCGATTTCTCTAATAATTTGAAATCAACAAAATGATAATTTTTTTTCCAAAACAAGTGTGGATTTTCACTTATAATATAATTCGACAAAAAAAAATGCTTTAGTTTATTTATTATAGGCCTTCGGATTAGAATCAATTTGTCAAAAGTATTTGATTCGACTCCGAATCAAAACATATTTAAGGTCGCCCCTAGTGGCATATGGTTCTATCAATATCTAGGCCAGATCCCCCGCTGCTTTTTATTACAATGGTCAGTTGCATTTATGTCTTTTACCCAGAGTGCAGCTTCTTAAAAGCCCCATAGTCCGTTCCTTTTAGATGCTGCTCCCGAGACATTAGAGACAATGACTAACGCAAAAATTGGAAAAAATCATGAAATATACCTTTAAAACAAGTTGTGGATTTTTCTTCTGTTCTGTTTTGCTGATATTTGATGTTTTTAGTAGCCTCGACCATTGTTCTGGCATTCCCTGGAAAAGAAATTCAGAAACAATCAGGATGGAAATGTCTAGATTCTGGGACAGCCAAAACCCAATTTTTCACGATGTCGTTTACATATTAAATTTCAGCCGTGTTTTTGATGCAAAAGAGCTATACAAATATTTCAGGGGAAAATATTATTTACAAAAATCCAGAAAACCCTTTTTGTTCCATGCAACAATATGAATTTGAAGAACAAAAATAAACTTTTCTGTCTAATTTGTAACAATTTATAAATGAAAACAACAAATTTTTATATGCCACTATTCTGAAATGTATCTAAAATCAAAACATCACTACCAAAATATGTAAGTTGATTTCCGCATATTTGATTCGTTTTGGACATCACTGTCTACATCTATCGAGTAGGGATGAGACAAGCTTCGGATCTGCTCTGATTCAACAATGAGCGAGACATTTTCAAGATTTCGAACTGATACTCAATTTTTATATAGAATTTATCTCAAAACCAAATTTATTTTTATTTTTATGTGTTTAAACACTTAGTAATATTAGCCATGTTTTTTTAAAACAAGAGATGTTTGTATCATAAAGTTGGTATTAATGTCTTCATATAAATATTCAAGTGTCACAAATGATGGCTTGAGACATCAATAGGCTAGAGTCATAGATGTTCGTGAGCTGATACAGATTTGGTTGATCTCAGTATTTGTCAATTTGTCACATTTCTAACATTACATTTCATGCTGGAAAATGAGTAGCACGTACTTTAAATGGTTTCGAGTCATGTTTGAATCAGGGATGTCCAAAACGAATCAAATATTCCTATACATTCGGAAATGATCAAATCTGATATAGTAAAATTCTTGATTTTATCTATGTTTCAGAATAGTGGAATAAGAAAATGTCATTTTTATTGCATAAATCCGGACCAAACCGAGGAAAAATGCTTTTGCTCTCCAAATCAACATAGTTCATAAAATAAAGAAATTTAGAATATATTCGATATTTCATATTGAAAATTATTTTTTCAGAATGTATTCGAAATAGTAAAATATTAGGTTTTGGCCATCCCTGGTTTGAATAAATTTCTTCCACGAGAGATTTTAAAAACAGAGATTCAATAGTAGTACCTCTTAGTAATTTTCGTCAGATGATTGCAATTTTTTTGCAACAGATGATATTCTATATTGGCACACAATTAAAAAAAAAACCCAGTTTGTAAACTCACAGTAAATTCTCCCGTTACTGCATCAAAACCAACATGTACTGTATGTTCAAAATCTTGCGGATATGAAATTTCAGGGCGTTCACGATCCCTCTTTCGATCTAAAAGATGAAATAATATGATAAGGTCAATGTTACAGAAGCAACAGTGGTTTTTTTCTTCGGTTCACAGCAGAGTACAAATTGAAGGGTTCAACATAAATTGCAAAATTAGATATTCAAACTCTTGCCGTTAATAATTTTTGTATTACAGACATATTATCGAACACCAATTTTTAATGAAATTTGCAAATGTTGCGAACCTAAAGTCAAAATATTTAAATCAAACACTGGTTTACAGCAACAACGCACACATACATACCACAGAATACGTAGATGATTTTCCTGCCGTCCAGGGTTAATATTAATGTCATTTCCTTCGAATGGACAAAAAAGCTACAAAGCCATTAACACTGCTATTGATGATTTTGAACTTTTTTCTGCAGTTTGCTTACTACCAGAAACATTTTGATCTTCTAGCAGAAGATTTATCATGGAATTTTACATATTTGCTAAATTTTCTTCTGATGGCACCATTTGCTTCCGGTGTCTGAGTACCAGAGTAGCTGGCATTCTACTAGTCTGTATACCACTGGACTTTATTATTTTGCAATGTTTTCCTCTTCAAGTGCAGTGTCTAATGATTATATATTATTCTTTGTAAATAAATGAATAGGTGAAGCTTAAAAAAGTCCAGCGCTATAAGAGAGCAGTGACTTTGAAATATTTCATATTGCCAGCAATCACTGGGCAAGAGGGAGACACTGTTAAATTTTCAAGACTCAAGAGATTTTTTGACGCTTTACATAGCGAAAAAAATTCTCACTTGGAAATAGATCTTGTACCTGTGAGGCTCGAAACAATATCAAAACCGAAACTTTTCACACTCCAAATATAGAATTTATAAATTTTAAACATAAAAATATGAATCAAGGGTCTATTCTTTTTTTAAAAAATACGAATAATCTGTTTTGAAAGTTATTTTGTATCTTCCGTTTAACTCTTTCAACTATTCGACCTCTTCGGGTTTATTAGCATATGACCGACACAAGGAAAATAAGTTTAAGAATTTAGTTTCAATTTGATTTTTATTGTCTTAGCTTTTGTCAGAATGAAGTGAATAAATCTGTAAGCTAAAATGGGATAATATAAAACAATATTATTTTGCGAATGTTACAAACGCCTAGGCATGGGCTACTGCCTTTGTTTCCTTCATTGCCCTGCATAGCCTAGACCTTTGAAAATACGACAAAACAATAATAAGTTGAGCAAATTTGACTAATTACTGATTATAAATAATCTTTTAATCTTGGTATAGCGATCACTCCTTCTGCCTTGTAAAGCAATCAATTTTACTTCCAAAGTTGGAATACAAATCAAAATTTGATAGATTTTTCAATCAACCATTCAACTTACTTTTATCTTCACCCACAAATATGCTTTTCAAAAGTTTATTTTTCTTCTTTTTATCTTCTGGAAGTGAGGGGAGAGGTTTTGATGCGGCTTGACTCGAAAAATCTCCTTTGCCATGTGCGGCACTCGCATGTCTGACAGGCGGGGCTGGTGGCCTGTCTTCAGAATCATCCGAATTGTATGACATTGTTCTTTTAAATAAATCCCAGTTTTCTCAAAAGGCAGGAAGTGGAATAAATCACTTTTGAACGGTCACTTCACCTTCGATAAACTGATAAAGACTGAAGAATAACGTTCCGACAAAAAGCAGATTTATTTTCTCTCTCTCTACAAGTTATATATACGCAACCCTCACATAAACCGGCCTAATCAGAAATGAAATATCCCGCTTCTGCTGAGAGAAACTCCTGCATAAACGAAGCATCAAGCGCGCAAAACCCAGACAGCAAAACCGACAAAACAGACAGCAGGTGCACCTCCCAACACGGTCCTTCTAAATACCGCCCACGCAGTCCGACAATCAAAATTAATGACGTCATAGGTGAGAGCAAAATATCAAAACTGATATTTTCCTGGTGTCATGGGCAATGAGTGAAACATATCCATCGTGTTGACATTTATCCGAAAGCAAAATATGTGTGGTAAAAAAATATTTAGTTAAAAACGTACGTATATTGTTTATTTGGAATTCGTAATTTTATCCAGGTATGGAATTCGTAATTTTATCCAGTTATTTTTTTTTTATTTGTAGCATTTTGTTTTGACAAAGGCGTCAAAGTAAATTGAATCCATTAAAAAATCACCAATATTAGAGATCAACGTCGTTTTTCGCTGGAAAATACTCGAATTTATACCATAAGAGACGTTACACTATAAATACGAAGCGCGAGAGCATTATATTCTCACACAATTTTATTATATTCGTGTGCAACTCTCTTTCCCATTCAGAAATTTCATTTTACCAACCAGACAGTCCAGCAGCACCGCATATGACTTCCTCCCCAACCAGGATAGGAATAGGATTTCATCCCGAGGAAGAGGAAAGCCGAGAATACAGCTTAATCACATGGCGAACCACGACCTCTCGTGTAGATACCAGTTCCGAATCGGGGTAAAGTTTTCAAATTTCTCATTTTTCCTGTTCCTAGACCTGGTTGATGTAGGAAGCCGTAAACAGTGCTTACGAGAATCACCGTGCACCTGCAAGGCGTCAAGCAGACCTCTATAATCATCATCCCTCACAGGATTCGAACCTTTCAGTCTTCTTATGATTTTTTCAACTTTTGTAAAACAATTATCTCTTTAATGCTGTAACTGTTGCGCTGAATCAAAGGATGGAAATTGCGGAAGCTTCCAAAATATCGCATTTGCATCGACATTTGCTGGGGTCAGAAGCGCATTTACCACAGCAGAGCCATGGTTACTACTTTTCGACTGATAAAATCACAAAATGGCTTTAGAACACAGGAAACCTAAAAAATTTTCGCACGCCGAAGCGCATAGGGGTTGAACATGTCCTAGTGAGTTTGGTTCGGTAATCCATGCTCACCATTCAACCCAGGGTGTAATAACTTGGGTAGGCTAAGCCGAATAGGAAAAGATCGTCTCTTTCCAGCAGTTCTAACCCAACCCGTCTTTAAGTGTCCCCTACGACAGGGTGATCCACTCCAAGAAGTGGCTAAAAAAAAAATCGACTTATTTTAGACTCGAATCCCCCCTTCGAAAATTTTTTCTCCTGCGTGGTTTTCGTCTTTCTTTTTTGCTTGTCTGGTTTCTAAGAATATTAAATGAATAAGCCTATTTCAAGGAAAAATTCTTTTGTCGGTTGCGCCAATTATTACGTCACAAGTTGATCCGAAAATGTTGGCACCTCCATTTTCAAGGTCCTGAATACACCCTTGGGTGGGGTAATGCCTTCCCTGCCCCACATGAAAGTGATCATGGACATGAAAATCCAGCAAACAAGAGACAACAACGAACCGATATATTTCAGAAGTTTTTTTTTATTTCAGAGAGTAAATAAGTCAAATGAAGTTGTATAATAATAATATAGCACATTGCAACCAGAAAAAAACGTTAATTTCATTTTAGTGTTGATGAAAGATCCCAAAGTGTTCTTTTATTATATCCATCCAATGCAATAGACATACATCACACAGCCGCGTTTATGTGTCACTGATTATGTTGCATGTGGACAAGGTTGAACATAATCAAATCTGCAACCAAGGAAATTATTAAAAAGTTATTACATTCCAGATTCTATGTTTAATAATTTGATGTTGGTAGCAGCAGCCAAAAGGAATCAATCAACAGCCACAGTGGCGGCAGAAAATGTCCAATCTTTAGGGGACATAATTTTTTTTTTAACAAAATTTAAGAGGCGAAGGTGCACGAGAACTCTCTGCTGGGAAAACATACCGTTTTGGGGCAAAAACCGGCAAGAGCTTGCATGATATTAAATTGCGCACCGAATGCGCTTTTAAAATTCTATTTTTTTATATTTTGTTTAATTCTAAATCTTAGGCACATGTTCACTCCAAGGTGATGGCTACTGATGAAACACACTGCTGATGCACTGTCCATTCGTGGGTCATTCTTAGATTGTCGAAATTATATTTCTGATCAGGTCAACAATCAACAAACCTCTAATTGAATAGGAACTTGAGAAATGAATATAAAAGTGTAATGAAATAGAATCGAATGGAGCAGGCTTGGATGAAAAAGAATTGTTTGAACTCAGCAGTAGAAAATATGAAAACACACTTGAATGATCAAAACCTAACCATTGGAGATCTTAATAAGCAAAAAATAAATGGAAGAATGGACCAGGCCAGATCGCAGATTACTTTATTTTTAATTTATAGCCACTTCCTAGAGTGGATCACCCTGTCCAAGGTAACAAGGTCCAAGTAACAGAGGCCATTTATAGACGGACAGGGTTTAAGATCTAATGTTCGAAAACGGCTCTTATAAAAGGAAATTTACAAAAAAGAAATATTTTTAAATTTATACCATTTGTGGAGGGGATAACGTTAATATAAAGTTTTTTTTATTCCATCAAAGTTGGAGAGACGGTAAAGTTCCAGATACTCAAAACAAAATAAGAATCAGTAAATCTAGACAGGAATTCCCATTCTTTCAGAGCTGAGACACCACATCGTAAGAAAAAATTTCACAAACATATTGGGCTCTCCCTTACTGCTTTTCGGTTCAACTTCATTTTATCTGCTTCGTTCTGTGAGAACGAATATCTTCTTCTCATCTTAAACATGTGCTTCACGATAGCAGCTCATAGCACTTTAGTGGTTTCCGAGATAGCTACATGATTAGGGGTCGCAAAAATATTTTTTGGTTCAAGAATCGATGCGAATAATTTTTCCGGATCGAATTTTCAAAGCAACACACTTGTTTTAAAAAAATTCAATATTATTATTTATTATTCGAATTGTCGCAGAAATCATATCGAATAATTTAAGATTCAAATATTCTGAAAGCCCTATAGATGATGCCCGTGGAAATTACCTTGAGCAGATTAAAAAAAAAAAACTGTCGATGATCAAAATTAGTACTGTATGAATGGAAGAAAAAACTTCTAAACTTTTCCTTGTGTGTATATTTTGTGCGACATTCTCTCTTTCAGAAGTGATATGGATTGGGTTGGGATTAAATACAAAAGTATGGTTGCAAGAAAAAAGATTAACTTCACATGAAAATAAAATAATGAGGAGAATAAATGGATAAAGGTAGAAAGATACTGTGCAATAATAATATACACAAACAACTCAGAAAGAGAAAATGAAAATTAAGAGCATAGCAAATCGCTTCGATGAAATAAAAGTTCTACACTAGAGGTTTCAACTCATAAGGGGGGTCTTAAGCCCCCCTAAACCCACAAAAATTTTTGATGAAAATGTCAAATTATTAGCCTGCCTTCGGCACATTTATTTTCAAAGAAATACTCAGTAAGTGTTGCCACTTAACGGAGCATTTTTTCAACATCCGATATCGGATAAGGTAATCTGATTCGGCTACCTTGGAAATGCATGTGCCACTGGTTTAACAACTCTCTACTTGTTTAAAAACCAGTGTCCAGACAATATAAAGTAGGATATTCAAGAGTGCATATCGTTATTTTGAGCCCATAAGTTTACACCACTTCTGGAGATCAAAATCTGGCAACTCTACTATCAGACATAGCAAACAATACTGAGAGACTTTAATGGAAAAATATGTTCATCAACAGTGTAGTTGGCAAAATCCAAGCCAAAATGCTCCTTATAATAAGCCTTCATGCAACACACAATTGTATTGTCTGTTTTATGTTTGTTTTACCCTTGTCTTGCGCTACATCGCGTAGAAGGATAGAATTATACAACATAAAAGCCATGTATTGTAGCCTTGAATTTGCTCGAAACGGGAGCACAAACCTTGCAGAATAAATAGAGAAACAATATTCCACCGGCACCGTATTTTACAAAGAACTAAATTAAGAGGTAAATTATCTTATTTCAAGTAAAAGCACAACAACGATAGCTGTGTAAATGAAAACCTTGTGGAAAGTATATGGAGTGTTTGCCACCAGGGTTATTTATAGTTTGTGACTATCTTGCTCAACCAGTGAAATAAAAAACAATGTTTTGCCAACGTTTCGGATATCTATTCAAAAGTCCTTCATCGCTATATTTTTCTTATCTTAACTTTTTACTTCTAGAACTTTAGTCTTTCGTTTTTCAGATACCTTAGGAATTTATAAGAAAGGCAATCTTCACCATTTCCTGTCACATCTTCAAACTCTATTTTAGGTTTTGTTTGCTTTTATGATAACTCTGTAATGTGATATCTTCATTTGTATCGCCTTTTGTGTCGAAATAAACTTTGTCTTATATATATATATATATATATATTAAACTAATTGTCATTTCCATTGCCCTGATGAGGGATATCTGGATGAATATTCGAAACGATGGCAGCATTTTTTCATCTCACCGGTTGAGCAAAATAGCCACAAACTTGTGAAAAGTATGTTGAACTGTTTTTTAAGTCTGAGTTGTTCATGTCCAAGCAGTTAGGTATTAGAGAATTAGAAGTAATTTCATTTTTTAAAATTCTTGAATTTATTCTGCAGCAAAATCATGATATATGCCATATTTTATGATGTGAAGTTTGACATAAATTATGACTTTGATGCAAAATATGATCAAATATCAGAATTTCCGTTTATCTGAAATGTTGAAACATTATTCCATCTATACATTGAATTTCGAATATCAATCAAACTAAACTATAAGTCCAACCAAATCTCAATTTAAAACAAAAAATCGCAAATAAAATGGTGGAGTGATTTTTTCCTAAAATCAATATGATGAACAAAATATTTTTGTGTCGTGGCTAGATATGTGGATTAAAAATTCATTTATTATGATGTCACCCGGCGAACTAAATCTTTTTTTTATTAAAATTCGCTCAAACCAAGGCCACAAAGGTATAGAATTTAATTTTTGTCCTGCGGGAGAGGAAAGCTGAGTATACGACGTATTTTTATCAAAATTCCCTCAAAGCAAGGCTTCAAGGAGATAGAGTTTAATTTTTATCTTGCGGGAGAAGAAAGCTGAATATATGGGGTATTTTTCTCAAAATTCCCTCAAAGCAAGGCCGCAAGGGGTTAGAATTTTTTTTAATCTTTTGTCCTGAAGGAGAGGAAAGCTGAGAATATGACGTAATTATATGGCAAACAGCCACAAGATACCAGTCACCAGTTCCGAATCAGTGTGAGGGTTTTCGGGTTATCATATTTCTCATCTTTCCTGACCATGAGTCACTTCATCATTCAAATTCTCCTGAAACCACTAGCATGCAAGGAGCTATAGAAATGTAGGAACGGAAACTAAAGAATCCCCTCTTCCCAGACGTCCCTATTTAATGCAATATGCTTACAACTTCACAGTAAAGCAATTTTATGGACAAGGATTATTTAGTTCTCATTCCTGCATCTATGTGGCATAATAGTGGCTTCAGGAGACTTTTCAGCTATGAATTGTCTTTTGCAACCTTGCTTTGAGCAAATTTTGATAAAAAAAATAGGGTTCAAAGTATGCGTTTATGCATGCTGAAGAACCACAGGATTGCTAATTGAAAATTTTTAAAGAACTATACAGTAGTCTAAGAAAACCCATAACCCAATAAATTTGCTAGATTATTCTCTGGTGAAAGCTTGGTAAACAAATCTTGTGATATGTGGAAAATATTTTGTTTTTTCAACCCTTAACCTCATCTTACTCGATTATTTTTGCAGCCTCGGTCGCACGCGGACCCATCTTCACAAAAGAAGGGAACAGAGGATGGACAGTTCATTGCACAACACTCGGGGCATCTCTTAAAATTTGAAAGCCCGCAAGAATCATACACGCTTTTATAAAGCCCATTAGAATACCTTTTAACAGATAATTAGTTTTCCAAATTATATTCAAATCCACTGTATATGACAGCACTTAAATTCAAAAGTTTCAATTATTATTTTTGAAACTCGCATACCTAACCATGACAAAACAAAATATTCTACCCAGAAAAAATGAGTGCTCCCACAAACATTTTCTATCAAAGTGTTCACTTTTAATGCTATGGTCAACTAGCATGATATTCATCTTTATCATCATCTTCCTCGCCCTCGTCGATATCACCAGATTGTTTTCTTTGTAAAGTGATATTGGTTGGTTTGTCTAACCTGTGAGATATTATTGGTATTAGTAATAGTAATGATTAGGGGGTCCTAATTTGAATATCTTTTGGTCTCAGAATCGAATCGAATAATTTTCCCGAATCGAATCGGAAGTTATATAATAAACAAACAAAGAATCTTTTTATCAGCTTCTAATTTACTTGAAAATTAACTCATTTATGAAAAAATATAAAATTATCATATTGTTGATTTTGAATTGTTGCAGAAATCGAACCGAATATTTGATGATTCGAATATGCAGAATCGAATATTTAGGACAGCCCTAGCAATAAGCCACAGAGGTGTGGATTTTTTTAAAGAGAGCTATTAGCGAAAAGTACACACATCATAACGCTCTTGTGACCAGCAGTATTTTACAATTTCAGAGAAATCAATTTTTTTCGATCCTCTGGTCGTGCCAACAGTATTAGAAAATCACATTTACATTCTGAGAGTCACACTTAAGAACGATTAGACGAGTGGACAAAACCTTGAATGAACCACATGCACACCCACTAGCCCTGAAATTAATTAAACTACATGAAAAATAAAACCATGGACAAGGAATAAATGAAATTATCATCAATGTACTTTTGGTAGTAATGTCATTATGGAGAACGCCAGGAGCATCAGAATTTTTTATTAAAATTAATTTCGTTTTTGTTACTGATTAAATGCAAGTCGTTTTCAATTATTCTTATATTTATTTATTATGCAGTGAAGTCATATTATATACCAGATTGTACATTGCAAAGTGTGACACATATCACAACTCTGCTGAAAATTGGGCAAAATACAATCTATGTTAGCAATTGCATTTATTTGAAATGCTGAAAGATAATTCAACCCATTAAAATGGACCCTATAAACTCCAAATAACAAAAATATCACAACTTAGGGCTCAACGGCCTAGTCGTCATCATGTTGGCATCATTGGATGAAGATCTCAGGTTAGAGTCCGACTCGATAATCCACGCCTAACACTCAACAGAAGGTGTAATAACTTGGGTTGGCTAAGCCAAACCGGGAAGATCATATCTTTCCAACAACTCTATATATAACTTATATACAACTGTTAGCGCAGGGCCTTGGTCAGAGTGATCCACTCAAAAAGATGGCTATAAAAACATTTAAATACCCAACTTACTTGAAAAATTCAGACACCATTGGATAAATGAGTTTGATTGCTTCAGATATTCTTGCTACAACAGGACATGTGAGTGTGATAGAACCTGTTGAAAATATCTTGAACGTAACTTTCATATCCGGCATTCGATATGTAACTGCTGGGTGAATTTCTGGTTCATAGCTGCAAAAAAATAGTTGAAATTAACATATGTTCTCTTGAGAGTTGGCGAAACGAGAAATTTTGCTTTCCCTAACAAGTAGGACTATGTTTGAAGGAAAGTTTAATAAAAGGCTTGACGATATTCGAAAATAAAAACACTTTAATATTTTCTGAAGAAGAAGGGTTATGTTCTATAATTTATTATTCAAGGCAGCACAACCTATCAGTGGTAGCGGCCTATGACGGGGGTGTATTCAAATTCTTTTGTCTGAACTAGAGCTGGGCGGCATCAGGTATATTTTGTACCGGCATACCGCCACCAAAATGCAGATATTTCCGGTACTATTACCATTTTCTGCCAACAAAAACATGCTCTTGTGTCGTTTTAAAGAGCCACATGATGCGCCACCTAATTTAAAAAAAAGATGCATAACTCTAAAAGCCGGCGGTTTCAGTGGTCTAAAGACCCGTTTTTGTCGTTACTCGACCCAATAATGCATCAACTTGCAACCATTTTAGGCGGTATGTCACACTGCCGCCCAGCTATAGTCTGAACTGTCCATAATGGTTCCATACAATCTATGCCACGACTGAACTAACCACGAACCAGGGATTTCAAATACAAATATTGTTTTTTATTGAAATTTGCTCCAAGCCAGGCCGGAAGCAGCACTCATAAGGAACCAACTAATGATCATAACAGCAATCGGAAAAAAATCAAAACAGAACTGAAAAAGAGCTGTGTGGTTCTGTGTGTGTGTGGTTCCTGTCTGTTACACAACGATAAACCACTTCCTTGTTTCCTTTTAGTCGCTTCTCACAATACCCAGGAATTCGGTTTTACTCGACTTCGGTTGAAATTAATTATTTTGGTGCCAAAAACCATTAAAATTGCCACGAGTATGGTGCCACGAATATGGCTGTCCAAAATATTCGTTTCAGTTCGGAATATCCGAATCATTAATTATTCGATTCGATTTTTGCAGCAATTCGAAATCAACAAAATGATAATTTCTAATTTTTTCCATAAATGACTGAGTTTTCATGTAAATCAGAAGTTGATAAAAAGATATTTTTGTTTGTTTATTATATGACTTCGGACTCGACTCAGTAAAATTATTCAATCTGATTCTGAAACCAAAAGTTGCTTGATTTTGGCCATTCTTAGACACGAGGGAAATAAAACTAAAACCTAAACCACAAGGGGGAGAGGGGCAAAAATAAAACACAACCATATCATTGTTTCCTTCCAGTTTCTCACACATATAAGTTAAATATAAAGCAGACAACGAAAGAGTAAAATGTTAAATCGACTCACCTTAAATATTTTGATCGTCTGTGGTTAGAAAAATCAACAATATTAATATGGTATGGCATTTTACAGACGGCGAGCACATTGATCACTTTGAAATTTGAAAATATTACCTGGAAAATAAAGTTGTAATTGTTTTTATTTGTACGTTCTTATTGGAATAATCAGGTAGTAAAAAATTGGTTAGAAGTCATTTTCTTTTTTAAATCGTTTCCTTTTGCAGTGAAATCATGATATATGACAAATTTTACAGCGTAAAATTTGACATAAATCATGATTTTGCTGCAAATGGCAAAAAATTTGGAAAAATTATACTACTATATAAAATTAATTTTAGACATAAATAATGAGTTTGCTGGGAAATGGAAAAAAATTTGGTAATTTTGTTTATCTGAAATGTTAAAACATTATTATATTTACTGGTATATAAAAATTTCATGTGGCATTCGAACGATGAAGATAACTTCAGAACTTGTATCATTACAAATATAAACATCAAAAAAAACATCAGGTTGTGTGTTTTTATGTTTGTTATATTTTATCTTTGCGTTTTACGCAACCAAAACATAAAAGAAAACAAATATAAAACAAAAAATCAATGCAAGCAGGTATTATGACCTTAGCACTTATGGCAAATCTACATGCTTGCTTCACTTCAATTTTTTTTTTATAGCCACTTCTTGGAGTGGATCACCCTGTCCAAGGCCCTGTGACAGCGGCCACTTATAAACAGACAGGGTTACAATTGCTGGAAAGTCAGATCTTTTCCTGTTCGGCTTAGCCTACCCAAGTTATTACACCCTGGGTTGAGTGGTGGCCATGGATCAGCGAGCCGGACTCGCCGGGTCTCAAACCCGAATTTTCAACCAGTGATACCAATATATTTAGCCACTAGGCTATCACTATTAAAATCCACTTTGAGCGTGACGAAGCGAATTATAAAATAAATCAACCGATGACCAGTAAAATTGCATAAAGTGGCCTAAGCAACTAAAAAGGGAAAACATTTTATACAGAATAGAGCTGACATACCAGTAGTTGAATGTAGGGAGAAGCATCTGCCCCGGGAAGCTGTGAAATTATCTTCCCTTTTTTAAAATACCAAAAAGAACAAAGTGGAATCTTTGATAAAAAAAAGTCACATCTTTGTGAGAAAGCAAAGTTCGTATCGTTTTCCATCCCTTTAAAAATGACAGCCCCTACCAATGGGGTTGGTTAAAATCAAATAGATTTCGAATCGAAGCAAATACTTTTTACGAATCATTGGATGAATTTTTGTGAAAAGAATATTTAAATCATTTTCTTATAATAACAAAAAACTTTTTCAAGAAAACTGTAAATTGCATCGAAATCGAAAATATTTTTAAAATAAAACTGGTAAAATTGAATTAAACATTTTATAAAGTTAAGAATCACAAATTGGATACTTCGGGCAGCCCCCATTGGTGGGGACTGGCATTTTTAAAGGGAGGGGGAAAACAATGTTAACTTTTCTTTGTCACTAAGATGTAACTTTTTTTATCGAAGATTCCACTTCGTAGTCTTCTGTATTTTAATATGGTTAGATGATTTCATCGCTTCCCGGGGCAGATACAACTCTCTACACTCAACTAATGTGGTTAAATAAAATAATTCTTGAATCTATAAAACTAACTTGAAATCCAATCTTCTGAAGTCTCTTTGCAAGTTTCCTTGAACCTTTAAGAGCAGCGACTTCAGAATTTGCACCGGTACAAATTATTTTACCGGATGACCATATATAAGCCGTACAAGATGGACGTCGTATCCGCATGATAATTTTCTGAAATTGAGAAACATGAAAATTAATACCTCATTTACCAGCCTATATCACACCCGTAACATTATGTACAGGCAGTTCTTAAGGCCTACGTACTCAAATAGATCAAAAATGTGTGCCACGAAGACGCATCATAAGAAACATTTTTACTTTTTTTTTTATTTCCACTCATTGTAACAGAGGCTACTTCATAGTGAACATGTTTATAGTGTTGTTGAAGAATATTATCTTTCCAGTTCAGCAAAACCTGTCTCAAGTTATTCCACTCTGGGTTGAGTGGTGTACATGGATTAAGGAGTCAGACTTGAACCAAGATTCCAACATGATAACCTCCGAGGAATCGGAGGATCACGCTCTTCACACTCTGTGAAGCAGAAGTTATGTATTTTGGGAATAAACATGCCATACTATAGAAATAACAAGTGCAACAGTCAGAAGGGTACAGCAGATTCATTCAAGGACCCCAGATATGTTACACTCTGAACTACATGGACAAAAAGTGTTAGTATTGTTGAATTGTGTTCATGGGTTTATGAGCCAGGCAAGCCAAGATTTAAGCTCTGGGAAAGACACTAGACGTTGTGATCATCCAAACGTCTGGGTGCAATAGCGCATATCACATTGCCATTACAGGTTGAAGATCTCAAGTTCCAAAACCTGGCAAATCCAACTCACTTTTCCATGTCTACAACTCATTCAGGGAAACATACCTTGGTAAGCTGAAAAGGTAAGATCATATCTTTCCAACAACCCTAACTATGTCTATGTTTGCCACTATTGCAAAGCCTTGTTCATAGTGATCTATTAAATTGAATAGCTATAAACAACTAAGATGAATGCCATTGATTTTGAAATGGCTTATAAAATTGAAAATATTTTTTAAATAGGATGGATTAACTTTCACATTGATTAGTCGAAAAGAATATTTGATAGAATTGAATAAAAAATATTTAAAGTAGAGTGTTCTACATGTGCTGGTGTTGGTCCATGTACTGTAAAATGGTAAATATTAATATCGAGTACTCTACAAAGCAAAATTGAGGACATCACGGTGGCAGCATCTTGTTTTACTCCTTGTGTCCAAAATGTCCATGTCTATTTTTGTCAGATGGACAAAAAAAAATTCAAAACCATCAAACTGTTAATTCATAGCAGTATTAAGGTTTTTGAACCATTCTCTAGTTTAGTTTCTACAAGACAGACAAAAAGTGACTGAAATATTGCCCATTTGGTAAATTTTTCTCTGATGGGACCCATTTTCTTTGGGTGTCTGAAAAGCAAAGTAGCTAACATTCTGTTGGTTAGAAGCCATAATCAGACTTTTAGTTCAGAAAATACCACAGTATTGTGGGAAATATGGCTCGTAATTGTAACCGCATACGCAATTGTTACTGATTGCTAATGTCCCTAAAACGAGGAAGTCATATGCAAATATCTTTTTGATGTTTTGAGTCCCATAGTTTAACCCTTGAAAATAGTAAATAGCCGATATTACCCTCATTTCTGAATGATTTATATTGTTACCATATTTGGTCAGAGCAAATATTACGTCTATTCTAATCAAATATTTTGAGAGCAGATATTTAGAGAAAACCATGTTCTGTTGTGAAATTCAGTTTACCAAAGTAGAGACAAACAAACCGTATGTTTTAGGCCATGCAAACATGTCAGAAAATCCTCAAAAACTCATATAAAAGTCAAGTTTTGTTGGTTGGTAATGTAGTCAAAGATGGCCAACTTTGATAACTTCCGATTTTTGAGTCGATGCGAATAATTTTTTTGGTTCAAATCGAAGTCTTAAATCAATCGATAGGCTACAAAGGCGATATTATTCCGAATATTGTAAACCCGGCAATTATTATATTATATTTTCTGAAAATATATACAACTTCGAATTGTCGATTTCGAATCCGTGGAAAGATCAGATAGCAGAATATCACACTAACTCGCGAATATCAGATCTCTTTTTCATTTTCATTCCTTTGACGACCTATAAGCCTTATAAGAAATGCATATCCCTACTAAGAAATGCAGTTATCAAAGAATTAAAGTTGGTTAAAGCAAAACTGGGAAGGGGATTTAACCGAACCAATGATGTGAGAGCAAGGATGTGATGTGTGTGTTTCCATATGTGCAAATTTTTCACCCATAAAACTTGACCAGATATTTGAAACAACGACTGGCAAAATGTCTGACACTCTGCTCCTTGGAGACACTCGAAGAAAACAAGTTCATCAGAAGAAAATTTATCAAATCGGCAATATTTTGAAAAGATTATAATGCCTCTTTTTGAGTGTATAGTAGCAACAGAACTGTAGAAAGAGGTTAAATTTACAATACTGCTATGAAATAACAGAGTTGATGATTTTGAAGCAGTTTTGTTTGTTCACTGGAAGATAATGAAATGAGCATTTCAGACACCCAAATAAAAAGAAGATTCTGACATCTCGGCACTTACCTTTGATTCTCTTTGATAAATAACATTGATTCCTTCCTGCGCAATTCTTCTCAAATTAAGATGACATCGAACTCGAAACGATGTCACGACATTTGTTATATTTAAATTGAGGTCCTTCTCAGGGTCGACTTCTTTTGGGACGACCTTAACAGAATAAAAAAATGTTAATTGAAAATATGATTTGAAGGCGTTTTCGTGAAAAATAAGCCTAGAGGTTAATTTGTCCATTGAATGTCAGAAGCGCAAACAAAGATTCCTCTACCAGAGTGCGCGATACTTTGTGATTTACAACAAGCGAGTATTTCATAAATAAACCCTGATATCTTTGTATAAAAGCTTTAATTTCACTATTTAACTTCATCATAAAAAACCTTCATCATAAAATGTACATTAGAAGCCAAAAACGTTTTAAACAATTGTAGAATAAATTCATGATTATGCAGATACTCTCGCTTATGAAGTAGAAGACTCTTGTAAAGGTGTTATAGCGAGTACGAACATGAGAAAGGCTCTCGTACTTTCATTCTATTTGCCTCTTGAATGTGATTTGTCTGGAGTGCAGTTTTTGGTTTACCATTAATATAGTTATATATTATAGTTAAATATTATAATTAATATTCTGATCTTGTAGTCGTGAAAGCACTGTTATTAAATTCATCATCCGAATATTTGCTAATTTAGTGCTTGATCGATTTTTTTCAAGTGATACTGATTCCCATATTTAGAGATTTTTGATTATGATAAGTGATAATATCGATACATAACATAACAAAATTCGTTGAAAAAATTTTTAAAAAAGTTTTAATCAGGAAAAAGGCACCATGTTGATCAACATTATCAGGAACATGCATTCATTTAGGATGAGCGGTATCAAAGCTTCAGTGAAATTAAAAAATGGTTTTGAATTTGCATTAAAGTTTCAGAAGTAGAACCAGATTGTGTCTCCTTGCAGAGTTGTATTAATAAACTAGAATCAATAAAACTTCAACTATAAAAAAATTATAGAAAAAAAAGTTTCACTAGATTCTTACCACAGCTGGTGCTTCCGATTTAATGCCCTCAGGTTGAATATTCACAGTGCTATTGGGTTGATCAGAATTTTCATCCGATGGTAATTTTTCCACAGGAGTTGCTGGTCTCTGATTCGTTGAATCAATTGATGCATTATGGGAAGTTTGTTGCATTGGATTGTGGGTAGGTAATGCATTCAAAGAATTCAAGATTATGGAATCTGATGTCATAGTCTCGGATTTGATCGTGTTGTTATTAGCAACAGAATTCGGGAAAATTGAGTTAATCGTGGAACTTGGAAAAATAGAGTTATTAACAGAGTGCGCTGCGAAACCAGAGTTTTGAATTGTATCACTTGCATTGCTATGTGGAGGTGGTTGGTTTAAAATTAACTCAAGAGGGTCGAACGCCTGTACAGGTGGTGAAATAAGGCTGTCGAGCCCGATAGGATTTTGCAAACCAGGTTGTAAAAAACTTGATTTATTCGACGTTTGTTGGAAATTACTTTGTTGGTGTGCAATCCCGATTCCCGAGGATAGATCAGTGCATCCCTGGATCCAGGCTGTTGAATCGTAGGTTTCCTGCTTCATTATTGAATCGAGTCCGCTTCCGTGAATCTCCAAACTTGAGGAGGATATGGTTGAATGAGCACCGGAAGTGGTGTAATCAAAAAATGATGGTCCAGCAAGATCATCCATTCCGAGTAATATCTCAATTATCAAGAGATGAATTTACTCAGTATTTTATTAACTATGATTGTGTATTTGCGTCTAAAATTAAGATAAGTCGAACATGATGAAAACGGGATTAATCCAAGCTCTAAAATGATTTAAAATGCCATAAATTTTTTTTAATGAAATAGATAGAATTTCAGCAGCTCAGATACCGGCAAAATAGCTAGAAGGAAAACAAAATCCTGTCACCATGTTCTATTTATGGCGGAGTTCGAAAGAAGGGATTCGATGGTTCGAAGTCAAACCAAACATTAAAAATTTGAACCCGTGCCAGTATTATTTTCATACTTCTGGTATGTGGCTTAAACCTTCTCATAGACGAAAATTACAAATTTAGTAATATCTAAGCATTGATACAAGTTATTTAATATAAACCAGGATTTATGGATCATTGCCAAATACAAAACAAGAAAAGAAATGATGGCCCAATGGTTACCATGTGGGCATCACATACTAATTAACAAAGATCTTAGATTCAAACCCCTTGATATTTCGGTTGATGGAATGCCTATGTCTTCTTTTTGAAATTTATCCTCAAGACTCTTCATTACTACACATCATATTATTGGACTCCTTTACAGATATATGTGTAACCGATCAGAAAAGCTATTTCATATGTTTTATCAGGTATGGGTCACTGATGAATCGCGCCATGAAGGTGCGGCTCATCTGCGTCTCATGCTTGATAAAATTAAATATCTGATTAGAGAAACTAACGCATGAACTGTTGGAATAGTACAAAAAATGTACCTAAAAAAATACATACAAACTGAAGTCAAAGTACACTTGAATATTTGGGTCTACTAGTAGGCAGCACCGGTAAATTCGAAGCAAAAAAATGAAATTATCGGCAGCACTGGTGCAATCTTGTTGAGATCAAATTATTCTGTCAGATGGATTTTCAATAATGGGTTCTACTTTAGCACTGGTATATTAAAGCAAAAAATGAAATTTTTTGGCAGCACTGGTGCGATCTTGTTGAGATGAAATTATTCTGTCAATTCCATTTTTACTATTTCGTTTAGTTTAGCACTGGTATATTCAAAGCAATAAATGCAGTTCATTGGCAGCACTAGTGCCACCTTGTTGGGGTGGAATTATTCTATCAGTTGGATTTTCAAGATTTGGTTCTAGTTTAGCACTGGTATATTCAAAGAAAAAAGACCAATTTATTGGCAGCACTGGTGCCATCTTGTTGAGATGAAATGATTTTGTCAGTTGAATTTTCATGATTTCGTTCTAGTTTAGCATTGGTATATTCAAAGCAAAAAATTCAATTTATTGGCAGCACCAGTGCTATCTAGTTGGGGTGAAAATATTCTGTCAATTTGATTTTCAATTCCACACAGACATAAAGCACAACACTGGAGAAGATTAGACTAAATTATTTTATCAAGTAGCAAGCGGTTGGCTGATTGTACGGGGCTGGGCACTACATACCAGCTACTCTGCTATTCAGACACCGAAAGAAAATGCGCTACATAAAGAGAAAATTTAGCAAACGGGTGGCATTCCTATTATATCTTTTGTTAAAAAATGATATCTTTTGTTTATTTTTCAGAGTGTTATGGCAGCAACCAAACTGAAGAAGAAGGTTCAAAATTATCAATACCGCTATGGAACAGTAGCATTCCATACACCCGAAGAACAACAAAATTTCGTCAGCTTGGCACAGGTTACATTTATTAGAAACACATTAAAATTATTCGTTCCAATGCTGCCCAAATCATCTGTAGTTTGGGACTAAGAAACTTTAATTTTTCCTGTACTTCTTCACTCAACTTTCTGGATGTTTAGTTGCGTTAGAATGTTTTCTGCTTATTAAAAATGCTGTTTCGTCTACATTTTGTATACGCTATTTTCCATATTAGTAACCTTTAGGTTTCTTTTGACAGCTTCGTTTCAACCCCGTTAAATTTAATGAAGTAAGCCTGTGTTTGTTTGCTTTGTTTTCTTCATTTATATTGGAATATTTGAAGAATTGATTCAACCAAAATTTTGATTTTGAAAATGAAAAATGCCCAGCCCGATAATTATAAGTGTCTATGCAATTAACCAGGAGGCCAGCCGAGTTGTCGGCCACCCATAACATGTAAATGCAGATGATACACAGACTGAGCACCATCTTTCCCATCATTAACGACGACTCTGTATCCTGAAGAATCAAGTCCTTGATCAACAGCGACTTTTCTTGCTACGGTCATAAGATGTCCTAAAAGTGCTGAGTCACCATCTTCCGCTTTGGATAAACCAGTTATCGGTTTCTTCGGGATCACCAAAAAATGGACCGGAGCTTGTGGATTCACATCTTTAAACACCAAAGATTGGTCATCTTCGTATAATATTGTTGATGGGATCTCTTTGCGGATGATTTTACCAAATATGGTATCTCCACCTGCCTGAGCAGTCTGCGCTTTTTCTACCTCAGACATGCTCACAGTTAATACAACCAAATACACTTAATGAACATGAAAAAGAATAATATGTAGATTTTTTTATATTGCCAAAACTATCATGTATGGACAGAGAAAGAGAAATTAGTTTAAATATTTCTAATAAAATTATGTTTTTAAATTTAAGAACGTACTAATGAAAATAAATCTTGATTCCAAATCTAAAATAATTAATAACTTGTAGATAGGAAAATCTATATA
>OZ023140.1:6123656-6171693 GCA_963675895.2 Styela plicata
TAAGGGAATAGAATAAGCACAATGAGTGAGAAACATCTATGTATTGACAGTGGCCTAATCTGAAGAAGTTTGCTCGTATAAACATTCAGAATGTCAGTAATATACATCGTTTTAACCTATGCTTGAAGTTTGTTATGAAAATTCGAAATGCAAGCATTGTTTTCTTTCACTGGCTGTGCTTATGTCTGGTGTTGGCACCTAGTTTACCTAGTATATTCAGTTCACCTAGTTTGTTTTCAAAGTACGTCTACCTAGTTTCAAGAATATATAAATTTAGTTTTGTTAGAATTTTGTTATTTTACCTGATAAATTTACTAGGCAAAATAAGTAAAGTTATCTATTTTACAACTAGGTACCTATTGGAAAAACTAGGCACACAGTACAAACAACTAAGATAACCACGTCTTCATTATGAAAAAGCTTTAAGATAGACTATTTAAATTGGATTTTAAACTTCAAATCTATCAAAAATGCTTTAAATGCAGCCAAACAACAATTACCTAGTTTACCTGGGAAATTTTTTTTATATTTTTTTTTTTATAGGGGCCCCAATTTTCTTGGAGTTGGGATTTTCACCACCAATTGTTCCAAGGTCTGTACAACCCAAGGGCGGGTCCAACTTATAGAACGGGGGGAACCCAGGGTTTAACAATTGGTTGGATGGTTGTGAATCCCAAAAGTGACTACACAGTTTTGGGAATGGAGGGAACTAGGTTACTTAGTTAATTTAACTTTGAAAGAAAAAATTACTAGGTTGTTAATGGGTTGACCCTGATTCAAACGACATATAATGGTCCCATACTATTGTCCTAAATAAATGGTGGAAATGACATCCCTATAGAGTGTGAATTAATAAATTTGAAAAATACCAGAAAAGATTGAAAAATAAAATAATAAACCAAACACCAAACAACCTCCTTTTATTTTGGGAACAACGTCATAAAGCAAAAAAACAAATATGGGGGAACCGTACGCCCCTTCGTGTTGCAAAGAGGGGGGGAAATCATTGCTCGGTCAGGAGTATTTTGGTGGAGGGGGCAAGGGTGGAGGTTTTATTTGCCCACTTGTGCCATTTTTATTTTGTTATTTTTTGTTCACTTTTTCCCCATGGTTTTTTGCAAATTTACCTTTTCTTTAACCGGATCGAAGGGTCAAAAAAAATTTTCTTGTTGGCACTGGGGGAGGAGGGGTTCCTTTAGGGTGAGTAGTTTTCATAGAAGAGACCATTTTTTAGATTGTTTTTATGAAATTTGTTACAACAGGCAAAACTTTTACATGCAATTAAATTTTTTAGACAAAAAAGTCATAAATTTTTTGAGTGCCAACGCCATTGATCTTTTTTTCAAAAACCCCCTATACCTTCAGGCTCTAGAGTCCATTCTTCGACTTTTTTGCGTCGTTACAGTTGTCTGTGTTCGAAGTGATGAATCCCCGCCAGTCCAATCAGGATTCTACGTAAAAGTAAAATGGAGATTAAAAAAATTGACAAATTGGGTAAGAAGAAAATTTTCATGATAAAAATCCTTAAAAATTATTTCAATGTTATTCCTTCAATTATTACCTTAAGATAAGTGGCATTAGTTGTAAGAAATGGAAATTTTTTTTATATAGCCACTTCTTAGAGTGGATCACCCTGTCCAAGGCCCTGTCACAGCGGCCACTTATAGACGAACAGGGTTACAATTACTGGCTTAGCCTACCCAAGTTATTACACCCCTGGGTTCAGTGGTGGGCTGGATAAGCAAGCCGGACTCGCCGGGGCTCGAACCCGAGATCTTCAACCTGCGATGCCAACATGTTTAACCACTAGGCCATCGCGCCCACTACATTATTATTCCATATCTTCCTATCACGGCTTTGTTATGGTAGAGATTGTCAAGGATAAATAAATAGCCCACAATATTTCTATCCAGGAATAATCAGTGTTCCCATTCGATATTTGCAGAAAGTGCTCCCTCTCAACAACAGGTCCTGAGTTTCAAGTGAGCAAATATATAAAGCTTAACTTGAGGCTCAGGCCTTGGATTGAAAGAAACAACAAATTAAAAAGAGTTTTTTACCTAAATATTTTATTTTATAAAAAGTTTATCTGAAAAAGATTGGACAAATTCCGTAGACCACTTGAACCATATACAGAATTTAATTTAAATTACGGAATTCGGATTATTTTTTTTTCAAATCGACCTTTGAATATCTCTAGTTAAGCAAGGCTAGTAGCATGGACGCAAAAATACTTTAAATTGGGGGCCCCCAATTTACATGGACAAAAAACTGGCTTTGAGTGTATGTAACCACCCATTCTGCAAATGTAAAAAGGGATAAACATTCTCAAACACACAACTTTGGTACTCTTTGCCCCTGGTGGGGCCAAATAGAATAAAAAAACGAATCTATCAAACTTCTTTTAGTCGGACTTTTGCTTTGCAAAAATACTTTGACAGCAAGGACTGATGTGGCGTTAATTGAAAATAAATACTAACAAAAACTTTTTCAAGTGGCCAAAATATATTTCTTTCCACTACAATAAATTTTTGAAACTCGTTGGGTAATGTTTTTTTTTTCCCTCACAAGGGTTCAATTGTTGCAAACAACGGGGGGGCACGTTACGGCCGGAGGGTTTTCGTGGCAAAATATTTGACGAAGGGGCGGGTTGTAACAGGTCGAGTGCAATTGGTTTTTTTGAGAGAGGGAAAGATGTTACCTAACTGAAAGAGGCTTTTTTTTACCAAGCAAAAACTTTTCCTTGGAGTGGCCACCCCTTGCCCAAGGGGGGGGGACCCCATTTCCAGCAGCCCCCACTTATCCGGGGGGGGACAAAGCTGGGGGATACTTTTTTAATTTAGGGGATAATGGGGAACAGTTTGTCCAGGATTTCGGGTTTTTTCGTATAAAAGATTCCTCATTAACACTTCCCCAATTTGAAATACTCCCTTTTATTTCTGGGGACCATATAGGTGGTTTTTTTCAAACCACCATTTGCTATTTTACAATTGATGTATTTGAAAAAAAAAAAAAAAAACTCTTTTTTTTGGTCCATTATTTGTAAATTTATGATCAAACTTTGGAAAAAAAACAAACCCGGGATAAAAACAGATAAATTGACTACCCCAAACATGATTGACAAAATTTAAAACCAAAAAAATAAAAAAACCATTAATCTCTTTTTTTAAGCACCATTTAAAAAAAACGTTAAGCGGAATTTATGTGGGAATGCGCTTCCAAAATCACTGGGGGAAAGAAAGCAAAAAAGGGGGAAAAACCTTCAAACACCAAATCCAATTCTCTTTTTCATTTCTTTGAAATATTTTATAATATTTTATTAAAAATTTCTTATGCCCGGGGGCTTCATATGAGTTTTTTACGGGAGAGGTTCGTGCGTTGAATATAGGGATAAAAATCCTATAATCACGCATAGTTGCGGGAGGACTGAGAATTAATGAACCACTGGGTTCTGCTGGATTGGATATTTTTAAATTGTTTAATTAAGCTTTTACAAAAATTGGGGGTCCCTGTAGGTTTTACGGAAAAGGGGCTTTAGAATAGGTCCTTACCGTTATTTTATCTGGCGTGTCCGTAAAAGGGGGCGGGACTTAATGGAGGCAAAGGGGGAAGTTGTTTAGAAGGTTCAGTTACCATTTTGGGCCCAGGGGACCCCCGGGTACCCACCTCCACCCACTGTCTAACTTTAACAATGGGGACCAGGGGTTTAAGTTATGTTTTTGGGGGGGGATGGTCTTTCACGTTTTAGGGAGTTTTATCCAGGGTTGGCTGGTTTACTTTTATCTTTTAGTAGCTCTTACGGCTATTTATTGCGGTGGCATAGGTTTGGGGGGGGGCGTGGGTTTTCCTTACAGGCACTGCGCTAGTGGTTGGTTGGTGGGTTTACCAATCGGCCATTGCGGACAGGGATAACCCCAACCTTCACATGTTACCTTTCACCATGGGGCGATTTCAAGTTATTACGCTTGGGATAGGTTTTGTTCTGGTGTTAGGGGGGAGGGCACTTTTGCAGTTGCTGGGTTACCCAAATTACCACATTTTTTTTGTAGGGCTCCTCTTGCTATTTTGACCCCAAATTGGCTGTCTGGGAACACCTTGCTTCCCAAAGTGAGCATTTTTTTGATAAAAAAAAAAAATATTTAATTAACTATACAAGCCTAATTGTTTTGTTCTGTAATCTCCAAGTTTATTTTATGGGAAGGAATTCCAAAGGCTTATTTTTCCTATTTATTTAATACCCACAGAAATTATGCTTAAATACAGCATTGCAAGATAATACCATACTAGAAATTCATTGTTTTGGTATTTTTTACAGTTTAGTCAGACTTTTTATTTGCGAATGTACGCGACGTAAAAAAAAAACCCCAAAAAATATCGAGCAAAACGTTCCCCAATTGTACCCAAAATATTCCACATAACAGAACCAAAATATTGGAGGTCTCTAATATTCGAAATAGTTAGCCAAGTGATTGGTTTCTTTTCTTCTGCCCTGGTGTTTGTTTATTGAAAACATAACTACGGTTAAGCTTCCAGGCTTAGTTGAGGTGTTTGGGCCGGTGATGCTTTCAATCCGTTAAACAACGTTCGGGGGGGGGGGGGATTCAAACGATGTTTGGAAGCTAGGCCATTCTTTTTGGGTCACGCATTCAGGCCTGAACCCTTAAGGGTTTTCGAATTCCCTGAGGGATTTTATGAAATTGGTGTGGCGGAGAGTTCTGCCTGGGGGGGGGACCGCCTTTCACCCGATGCAACGGGTTTGCGTTTAACCGCCGAAGCCCCACTGGCCCCACGGGGCTTCCTTTTCCCCCACTAATCCAAGGGCCCATTCGCACAGAAAGACTGGAAAAAAAATTGAAGAATAAACAACCGGTATACAGGGCCACATAAAAATTTAATTTTCAAACCCCGATTTCAAATTGGTGAAGAACATTTGGGTAAAAACTTCCTTTTTTTTGTAGGTTTTTATGTAAGGTAATAAAAAATTAGGGCGGGTGGCCCAATTTAATTCGGGAGATTTTTCAAAGCCACCAAATTCTAATTCGAAATCCCAGAGGTGGGAATCATTCGTAGGAAAAAAACGGAAAAAAAACAATTGCTAAATTATGAACTAGAAGTTTGGGAACCAAATCAATAATTATATCTGTTTGGTTAAAAAATGTGAACAAATTGGTTGCCTAAAATGGGACCATCGGGGTGTGAAATTTGAAAATTTTTAACACATTATAAACTAATCAGTTTTTTTTGTACATAATGGAAGGACAAACTTTCAGTTAATTTTTTGGTAGGGAATTGGGAAACAATTCTTTATTTGACATGGAAAAAATGTTTTAGGGATTTCCGACATCCAGGATTTTCCGAATAAAAAAACTATCCCAATATTCAATTAATTTTTCGGAATCCTTAAAGGATTCTCTGTTGTGCCCATTGCACTAAGTGAAAAAGCTGTTTAGTGACTTGGTTTCCTCAAGATTTTTAGCCAAACTGAAAAAAAGAACCACCTGGATTTTACTTAACTTGCCACTCCAATAGGTCTTTCCCCATTCTGCCGCCCATTGTTAACATGGGGAAACCCAGTCTTCTGTGCGCTGGATGTCCCAAGTCATACTGGTAGTGGTTGTAGCACCTGGGGAAGAAAAAAAAAACGCGAAAATGTTAATAAAACACAGAGCGTTTAGTTTGCCGCTACTGGTAAGGGTTCAATGAAGAGCCTGTTTTTGGAATAATAAAAAAAAAGTCTGACCCAAGGAAGGTTTCACAAATCGTTAATCGGGGATCGTTACAAAATGAGCAGGTGGGGAGGCTGTTTCCAAAATTCATTCGAACTTCTATTTGCGATATTCAAATGAGAAGGTATTTCGACTATATTTCTGCAACAATCCGAAATTCTAGTAAAAATGATAATCTTTGAATTTGAATTATTCAAAAAAATAAAAACAACTTTAATTTTTAATGCAAATTATAAGCTTTTTTAAAAGGGGAATTTTCTTTGTTCGTTCTTTTACTATAAGGGGGGTGGGACTACTGATTTGTATTTAATATTACGATTTCGGGAAAAAATATAAAAAAAAAAACTAATTCGATTGGATTCTGAAAATTGATAAAGCTATCCCAAATTTAGGCGCCGCCCTACAAATAAACCATTGCCTGTGATTTTTTTAAATATTTTTTGTCTACACTCAGGCTTCTCGTCACATACCGGTTAAGTTTAACCAAGATGAAGGGGGGGGAAAAATAAGGAAATTTGAAAATAAGAAGAAGATTTGGTTAGAAATGAAGGTAAAAAAGGTTTGATGCCTCATGCAATGGGAAAAAAAATAAAACTTGGGAAGTCTCAAAGTTAAAGGTTTAGGGAAAGGTGAATAACTATTTCAAAAATTTAAGAGTAAGCTGCCACAATACCGAAAGAATGTCACAGTTTTTTCTTACAACGCAGAAAAAAAAAACTAGAAAGAAAAAATGCAGTCTTTGCGTATTTTGATATTATAAAAGCTTTTTCAGATACAGAATCAAATAACAGAATAAAATATTTTCAATCAACTTTCTGTGGGTTACTTAAACTTTTTAAAAAAAAATTTCAGGTTAAATCGTTACTTAGGGGCCATTAGCTCAGGTGATTGGCGTATAACTTATAAACCTTGCGTTATCAGCCTTAAATTCCATAATATATTTTAAAAAATTGAAATCTAGACTTTGTTGTTTCTGATGGGCAGTAAAATTGAACATAAAAAAAAAAGCTTTAAATATTCAAAAAAAACCAATAAAACTGTGATGGTTAATCCCCACCAGTACTTTCATTAGTGAACGCCAAGGTGTGATCGAGGTTAATAATAATAGTCCAGGGGGGAACATTCAAAAGCAAAGTAATAACAGTTTTTTTCAAAAAATTCAGCAATGGCAGTATTAATACGAAATTGACAGGAAAACGGTAATTAACGCTCGATTTTCTCTACATAAAAATAATTTCATAAAAAACACACACATTGCACGAAAAGTAAGTTAGAACAAGGAAATGGGTCATGGAGCGTCCCTGGGAATTGCAAAGGATTATCCTGTTTTAAAAAAAACAGGGGGGACGTTTATCTCATTCGACTCATTTTTGACTTTTTTGTTCTACATTTTACTAATTTATTGGCTTCCGCTTTCAGGGGGGAATAAAAACACCTATTTGTGAGTTTCACAGTGGAAGTGTTTTTTTCTGTGGATTGAAAGTATATTCGATCGGCGGCCATTTTGTTTTAGTGGTAATTAGAAAAAATTGGGAAAATTTTAGTTTCAAATGGTGTGACGACGGATGAGATTGTCTTTCGGGTGGCTAGAATTTCGAAGTCATTTTTTATTCTGTGACATATAAAAGGACATAGGCGGGGTTGATGAATTTCGAAGCATTTTTTTTTATTCAGGGACATTTTGTTTCCAGATAATTAATTTTTTCCAATTCTTGGTAAATTCTCCTGAAAAAGAAGTTGTAATTTACTTTTTTGAGCAAGAAGTAACCGGCATTTTTGCAAAACTTTGCTTGTTTTTAAGCATCAAAACAAAATTTAAATTTGGCTTGATAAAAAAAATTTACGCTCCGCACATTTCAGATATCCCTAATAACTTGATAGATATTCTTTTAGTGTCTTTCCAAACACAAATTTCTTTGCTTTATTTTACGCAGCTCAGAGAATCATAAATCCAGAGAACAGTTGGGGGGAGTCATTGTTATTTTCAAGAAAAAAAAAAAACTGTTGGGGCAAGGAGCGGGGGTCTGAAATTTAAAAAATTTTCAAAGGTTTAAAATCCGCAACATTAGAAATTAAATCCTTACTAGGGGCGGCCGAAATCTCGAATAATCTCCCTGGTTTCAGAAAAATACCAATAGAAATAAACTTTTTTTCAGGGGGGGAATCTAATCGAAATAATTCCGATTTTCAGGAACTGATTTAATAAACATTAACAACGACATCTTTTATCAGGCTTTTACCAATTTTGAGTTTGAAACTTCACACTTCACTTATTCTTGGAAAAAATTTAATATTTCTCTGTTGATTTCTCGAATTGTTACAGAAAACGAATCGATTACTTATGATCGAATATCCGAATGAATAGAATATTATGAACAGCCCTAGTCCTTACCAGTAGTAATTTTGTGTTTTTATTTTCTTTACAGCCATTCTTAGAGTGGATCACCTGTCCATTGATGGGACCCATAGTAACAGCGGACACTTTAGACGGACAGGGTTTACAATACAGTGAAAGATATAATCTTTTCCTGTTCAGCTTAGCCTACCTCTTTAGGTTTGTAGCTTCCCTGGGTGATTCGATGTGGGTTAATTGGCCAAATGGTGGGGATACAGCGAGCCCGTGAACTTACGCCAGAAGGGCCCTTCGAACCCCCGAGAAACCCCATTTCATAAACCTTTCCCCGATGCATCCCAAACATGTTTTAAACCACTTAGGTCGACAATCGAGCGCCCCTCACGAAAAAAAAACACCATGGGTTGGGGTTTAGACCGACCATATAAAAGTATTTAGGCACTGGAGGGTTCCATAAAAGGACTAAGAAAATATCGCACCAGAAAATATGGTAGACATTAAATATCTTCCAAGAAATTTAAACTAAAACAATCACAACTAATGTGAAATGAAACTAAAATACCAATATAATATATAAATCCTAAATGAAATTAAAACAACACGCAATGTAACAACAAAATTGATGCAGCAAATAAAAAACACCGACGCCCTGTCGAGAAGGACCCAAAATATAACAAGGGATGAACAGGCCCAACCAAGACCCCAAGGCCAATTATTAAATGAACGCAAACAGAGACCCAGGGTTGGAAAGCACAGGAGAAGTGGGTGACAGAATATTCCTAATTTATTCCAAGAGTTGGGGTTGTGGACAATGCTGAACAGGTGTACCTAAACTCGAGCCTCAAAAACTCCCCTGAAAAATACCAAATCACAAACATCCTCACTCCGAAATAACAACCACAGTACAAACTAACTACAAGGCATACCCGTTTGAGTATCCCCTTTCCGCCCTTAACCGAACCCCATTATTAAAATAAAACGGAAAAACAACGGGAGAGTGAAAATAACTAAAAAATAGATTGAGCTAATGGAGAAAATTCAAAAAATAGCTGATATTATAACCATCTCCCAGGGTAAGAAAAAAAAAAATAACCCAAAAAACCTTCCAACGCAAACTTGTACCGAGGCAGTTATCCTGGTTATACCCCCGTTTTTAACGAATGTTTTTTTTTTCGCAGTTGACAGTAAAACCAGTTTTTGCCTGGTACTACAAATCTTATTATTTTCCAGTCCGCTTTACATGCCCCAATTTAAGTGGTATTATGTTTTTGTCTTGGTCCGATTTCCCACCTTTGTCACAATACTTGGCGCTGTCCCAGCCTTTGATTTTTTATAAATTTGAGTCCAATGCAAACAAAAGCGCTAACTATAAAGGGTAGAGATTTTTTTTAGATTTCGACCTTAGAACTTAGCAATTAGTATCCCCCCCCCGATTTTTAAACAAACGAGAAATGAATTTATCTATTATGAAGGGTTGAAGGGCACCCTTGTGGGATTATATAAGATATGCAAGAAAAAAGCATCATTCTGTTTGTGTAGGAACGGACAATTGGAGCGGTCTCTTTTTTCATATGATTCTCTGTTTTAGTAAAACCCAACTAGTATACAGTACTATGCAAAAGCAAGAAGCAGAACGTAGTAACGCGACTTAGCAAGTATAGCTTTGAACACTGTTGATTATATAATTGGGACATATATAGTGGTAATTCATCCATGAACAAATTATATAAAATTTAGTTCCCCAAACCGCCCACCAAGAAAAGAAAACATAACGGACAAAAATCCCTTGATGGCCGGCCACCCAACCATATAACTAGTTATTCCATCGAAATACATACTCGCCCGTTGTTTGTTGGAAAAACAGAACATAAATTGTTTATTGAAAAACAGATAAGGAACATGCGGGACTATTAGTTGTCGCTAACATAAAAAAAAGGTTGGGTAAAATGGGTGTTGGGAGATTTTAAAAGGGTGTAAAAAACAGGCATGAAAACAGTAAAAAAGGAAACAAAAATGGAGGGGGTCTGAAAGCCTTCACTCCAAGAGTCACAGGCGATGGGATCGGAGGACATGCGGGGCTTGAAAAAGAAATAGAAGGGAAAAATGCGTTTCAATAGTAAAAAGGCAGGGTGGGAGCCCTGATGAGAATAGTGCGAAGGGGAAGGGAGGGAGTTGGAGGGGATAGAGGAGTATCCATCCCCTATTTTATAGCGTATTGCTTCACATCCCCCTTGGTAATGGACCATTGTACTTTCCCCTTGTAAGCATTGATAAAATAATAAAAAAATAAGGTAACAATCGATAAAGAAATTAAAAAATAGAAATAAATTGAATAAATAAGTAGTCTAACTGTTTTTTAGGGACGAATATCATATTAGCCCTTTTAAATAAGGCTTATTCTATTTTTTATTATTTACTAACTTAAGAAACTTTGATATTCTGTTTTTTTCAGAGTGAAAAATGTTAAAAGGAATATATGATGTTGTTAATTTATGTAGCGCCAGAATGAAAATTCGAAACCAATAAATAAAATGGGGTCCCATAAAAAAAATTTTAAAAGATCTTGGATGAAAAATGGCTAGAATGAAATAATATTATAAAAAGCAGTTCTCCAAACTGAAATATGAAAAAACACGTTAAAAATATTAATAATAATAAAACTAAAAAAAACCCCCGAAAAAAAAACAAAATTGAAAAATAACTACTGATCCAACATGTAGGGGTAAAAATTTAACATTTCCTAGTCAATGGCGTATTTTGGTGTCCCGGATGAACCAAATTCTCACGTTTTTTCTCTCGATTTCTTTAGATAAAACAGACAAAAGTAGCATTCAAAATCATCAACACAGTATTCATAGCAGTATTAAAATTTCGAACCTTTTATAATTGCACTCCAAACAAGCCCACTCATTAACTAAAATTTTTTTTTCTTCAGGGATCGTAGGGCATACTTGCTTCTGGTGTCTGAAGCCACGCTGACATTCTGTCAGTAAGGATTGTAGGGCCAACCCGGGAACCAATGGGACCCCATGGATGATCAAAAGTGTTTTTTGTTTCGAATTATTTTGCTATGGCCTGTTCCGTCCGTGAACCCTTTACGGGGGGGGGGGCTTTTTATACCCAACAAGTTAGGTAACTGTGTATCTTGTTTCTATGTTACAGCTACCCACGAGTGGACTTGCTGACGGGGCACAGTTCGGTGGTGAAAACGGTCAAGCATCGAAAACCATCGCCACCCAACGAGCCGAAGGGATAATAAATAGTAAAGGTGTAAACATCAGTTTACCTGAAGTTTTGCCATGTGGCTGCCACCCTTGAGCACAACCAGAAACAGAATTTTTGTCAGCGGAAGTCGACCATAGATAGAAGAGGATTGTGTATCATCGGAGGTCTCATAAGACATTTGCGTTACTACGTGAAAAAAAATATATGATTTTTCAAAGAGACGCTATGCTAGACTGGACTTCTCAAACAACTGCAGATGAATGTGATATACGTGTCAGAACGAAAAGTAAATTTTTTATAGGTTTGTCCACTCCGAAAGCACCAATAATGAAGTAGTAGATGGTTTATCATTGAGGGCAGATACACTTTCTGTACTTTACCAGGCGGTTCAGTTCCGTTTGGGTTGTTATCTGCTAGTCTCTGCTCAGTTGCGCTGTATCATTTAGTACGAGTCGTTTTAATAGTGGGGCCCCCCCGTGGTTTTTTTTGGTTATTTTCCCCTTCAGCCACTGCCTTTTCTGAAATCTTGCCCCCCGAGGGTGGAAATTTAAAAAAAAAAAATAATATCTTATTTATATTTAATTTTCAGGGTTGCATTTTTTGAAAGTTAAGCCAAACTGGTTGGTCCCCGCGCACTGGGTTGTGGGGAATATAACAACCTTTTCAAGATAAAATCCCCATAAATTAGGGGAAAAAAATGGGTTGAAAGAGTGAAAATAATACATAAATTTTTCCCTTACTAACATTAATTACAAAAAAATTACAATTTGAAAAATCATTGATTCACCCTCTGAAAAGCAAAATTGGATGAACTAGGATTAGAAAGTGAAAAATAAAAAAACAAAGGAAAAAACTTTTACAATTATAAGCTGGTTCCATAATTATTCAGAAAGAATGGAAGAAAGAATCAGGGGCTCCACATGTCCCCGTAGAGTGGGTGCGATATTCACCAGAACCCCCCAGTTAAATATAAAAAATGATTTTTACCAAAAAAAAATTAAAAAACCCATCCGACTGATCCCCAGGAAACCGAAATGTGTCGAACTAGTATTTTAAAAACCTAACACAAATCGCAGAAGGAAAACCACCGATTGCCAACACCCTATCCTTGAACTGAAACCTCAGAAATAATTTTTTTCAACAACAAAAATCCCTTTCGAGCGGGTTTAAGCAACGGGTTTCCCCCCCTTGACAAAAAAAATTAATCATAATTTTAAACTTCGAAGTAATTGACATATGAATTGGAAGAGAAATCAGATCAGAAGTTTTGACACTAAAAATAAAACTAAGACAGTAGACATACAATGCCGATTGAGCGAGAGAAGTGCGCATCGCAGCAGGTAAAAACATGAACAACAGACTTATAGAACATAAATTTTTTATGAAAAATCTATAAATTTCCAACTCTTTCTTTCAAATTGAAAAAAAAATAAACTATAAATTTTCCTATTGAGAAATCAATTTCTATACTTACGATCTGATATATTAGATTTTCCGTGAAAATCCTCAGAAACTATCTGAAGGTCTCCTACTTCAATTGATCTTTTCAGTAAATGTTATTCTCAATCAACCTTAAACCCCCCACTGAATTAACCAGGTGACCCATCTCTTTGGAAAGTCCCCTAGCAGTGGGGGGGTTTGTCCCCTTTTGAAATGAATTGTTTGTTTTTGGTGGCCAGGGCACTGTTAAGCTGGGGTGCGCATATAATCTTAGGGTGGGTTTTGCGAATGGACTTGTAATGGGAGCAACTGGTTGGTAACTGCAAGGTTTTTTTCTTGCCATGTATGTTTCAACCAGCGGCTCTCGCTAAAATCTTGGGAGGCAATTCCCCCTAACAATTTGAAAATATCAAACACTTTGGGTTTGAAAAAGCTGGTGTTTGTGAAATAACAAAATTGTAAAAAAAAAAAAAGTTTGTTCAAGAGACTTGCATGGAAATATAATACCACTAAAACCTTTTTGGTCATAAGAATACAATGAGCGCCCCTATAGCAGATTATTTTAACCATTTTCAGACCAATTCGAATTTCTTGTAAGAAAATAGAATTTCAAATTCTCAAATCAATGCCTGGATGAAATAGCAGTGTTGATGGTATTTTATGAAGCTATTTTTGTTTAATCCGAAGAAAAAATGGCCATTAAAACATTTAGGGACACCACCGTGGAAAAAACAATGCCCTCACCAGCAACACTATGCCCCCCACTCCCTCCAGGTTAGTCTAGTTTGTGTGACCAAAGTTCCCGAATGTGGTACCCATATTCCCCCCGAAATTGGGAATCCCATAAAAGAATAAAAACGCTGGCACAGAAATTCATTCTCAATCCTAAACTTATGGGGTTGCCCAATGCCCTGCCACAAGCAAAATCTGGCTACTTGTGCATCCTGGGGTTTGGGAATGAGATCGCTTGGAAACATGGGAAAATATTCTTATAGATAATACGGAGGATATTACGGTTGAGTAAGAACTTCACGAGAGAATCAACTGAAACTGACAATACAATGGGGACACATCTATGCCAATATTCAATTCAACCAAACAACTTGTTTTAATTTAACTCCCATGCATAAAACATTTTCCTGTTTTTCCTTAGCACCTCAACTCGCTTTTTTAATCACCAGTAATGACATCAACCTCGGCTACGGCTGTATCCAAGTTGTCCATGGTATGGCATTGTGTCCAATCGCCGTAACCGAATAGAAAAAATTTAACATATAAGAATAATCGATCCAAAGCTGCCATACGACGACCGACCACATACGGCCAAACCGCGGCTCCAAATTAATAAACAACCGATTGTTTCGGTAATAATAATTACAAAGGGAAGGAAGTTAAAAGCCGCAAGTCCCCCCCAACCCCCCCCTGGTGGTAAAAAAATTTACAATTTTTTTTCGCTAATATTAATTCTTAAAACGTAGCGTTGCGAGGATAAAATCCCCAGGATGTTTGTCCCCAATAGACACGGATTGCAAAAATCATCATACCCGCATTAATTACTTCTGGCTCATCACATCTTTAAATTTACTGCAATTTATATATGTTCCCAAGTCGTTTTGAAACGGCAAAGCGACCTCCGTTCGAAGAAAACCGGACACGTATTTATATTATACTCACCGTAGGAAATCTCTACGATATTTCATTGGCCGTGTGCAAGCCATGGTGCCTAGATTAGATGAAAAACGCGAACCACATCTGCAGACTGAGATCTATAATATGGTCCCCAGCTTGGTTTATGTGGTTCTTAAGAAAATCAAAAAATGTGTGGGTGTGAAGTTGATATGAATAGCGAAAATTTGCATGCAAATTATCAACGGGACAGTTGGAAAAAAAACGAGAAATTTCAAAAAATTGTGAAGGTGGAACTAAGCGATATTTTCTCGCTATCGTCTATTATCATTGAAACGTCCGCCACAAGAGCCTTTTGCTTCATTTTGAAGAGCAGTTCCCCCAGAGTCTCAGAGCAAAAAATATTCATCCTCAAAAACAATGAAGGAATAAATATTCCATTTTGGCCTTATAGTGTATTCTCCCATTTTTCTCCTGCGCGATGCAACGCTCACGTTATAGTTATGTGGAAGAAAGCCGTCAGGCCCAGTGGGGCTTTTAGGTGCTTTACGTGAAAAATCATCGGTGCGCTGGCGAGGACCCCGGGTCCCCCCCCCCACCACCCAGCATACCTCCCTCCGCATATAAGATCATCATTCCCTCCAACGGGATTCTGAACCCAAGCGGAGGGAGAATCAGAAAATGCGGAAGTCTTGAGGCCGTGGTTTCCAACCAACCGCTTTAGAGAATTTTGGAGCCCTAAAACCCGAAGGCCAAAACAAAAGACCTGTTGCGGATTGTCCTAATTAGGTTTATGCTCACCCCCCCCCCCAACAACTTGGTTGAAACTCCCGCTTTAAAACGATACAAACTGTAACAAAAAATATAAATTATATAGAAATTTTGGGTACTCCCCGTCATTTTGCAGTAATATTGCCCCCAAAACATTTTTCCCCCAAAAATTAAAAAAACGCTCTCCATCCTGAAGGTTAGTAATTTATGCCTCAGTTATGGGCCCCTGCCTTTGGTTGTGAATAGGAACCGCGAGCCCGCGGTTTAGCGTGGATTCCCTCCAAATGGATTCAATACCTTCTACCCATATTGAAAAAAAATATTTCTGAACATTATGTTTTTTTTCCGCTAATTAAGACCGTTCCGAAATCCATATGTTTTTTTTTTTTTATCACATGGAAAATATTGTCCTGGGCTGCCCGCGATGCACCTACATAAAAAAAAAAACCGCTCTGGTAAAAAAATCGGATTTGTTTTTCTTTTTAAAGTACCAATTTTTTTATAACTTGGCGAAATTATGGCAAAGTAAAAAAAAACCTATCCTAATCGAAATTTTCTCGGCCAAGATTATAGGCCCTGGTTGATGGGGAACCGCACCAGCCCGCGCGCCCCTTGGCCTAAATCTTCTTTAAATTTTTTGGCGAAACGACACAATTTAACTGGCGGGGAAAATGAAACAATATATTTCACTGTAACTTTTTGTAAAACAATGTAATGCCCCTAAAATCCCACCGCCCCAAACCCATATGGTTTATTTTACAGCGTCCCCCGGGCCCCCGGATTGCCTGGGGAGCGTTTTTTAAAGTTTTTATTTTTTATAAAAAAAAGGTTAATTTTTTCCGGCTGAATAATAAAAGTTATTGCGAAAATTTTGGAAAGACTCCTCCCCTAGATTTTGGTTATTAAATTAATAACAGGGGGGCGGAGAAAAAGCAAAGGTTCCCCTCCCTCTAAATGAAAAAATTTAAAAAATCTGAGCAATAGGAGCAGGGAGGATCTCAAGGGCTACCCCTCAAACGCGCTAAGATCATTAGACCGGGGGATGATCACTTGTAATAGCAAAATGCTACTAAAAAGATGCATTGTCGGCAATTGCACTCTAAACGGAACGGGAAAAGAACCCAAACAGAAACTGAAACTACCACGGTAAAGTGCAGCGAGTTTGTATCTGCCATTGGCGATGGTAAAAACCACCTACCACCCCTTTGCATCCTTTCAGTCGCCTCATACGACAACGCAGGAAATATTTCACATATTCGATTCGATTCGTTAATATTATTCGATTCAATTTCGGCTAAGTTCAAAGACAAGAAAAAAAGAAAAATAAATATTTCGATAAACGCTTTTCTATTATGGCACAGCCCAGTTTCAAATCCGTCCGAACTGCATGCAATTCCGTTAAAACCGAAATTAGTGGACGGATTAGAGAACAAAATACGTTTAAATATAATCAAATTTCGTTTATCTGAGATGTTGAAACACTAATCATGCATAGAATTTTGAATTTTCGTCCAAACCTCAACGATGAAGACAGCACGAACTTAGAGCCAAAACAAAAAAATAATTGGTCTCTATATGTTTGAAAAAAACAACATATATATTTATTTGTTTACACAAAACATAAAAAAACGGTTTAAATCAATACGATCCGGAAAACAAACCGGCGACAGAGAGACAGATTAGATGTCCGTTGGTAAAAAACAATACCCTCACAGAGAGATAAGTTTCTGTAAAAATGCGTTTTGTCAAAATAAAAATCTGTAGCTGGTACATTCCTTAGAAGACGAGAAAATTCAATTTTATCAAGCATGAGTTACAGATGGACCGCGACTGTGCGACGCGCTCCATCTGTGGACCCTATAAAATGAGGAAAACATAGCTATGCAAAAAAGATTCATGTCAGAGTTGAAGATAACGTTTTTAATTTCCTCACCAACGACACACAATTTTCCCCCCTCTTCGATATAGCGTGATAATGGCCTCCCCACAGTCATAAAAATAAAATATTTATAATGAGAAATCGCACCCCCAAGGGCACGGTCCATCTATGGCTCATGCTTGACAAAAATAAAAATTTCTGATTGGGCATTGACACCATGTATGCGCCCAACAAGATCGAGCGCTATTGTCTTTTATCAGCAACAATTGTTTTCCTGCACCATTAATTAGGGCTGTCAAAGATATTCCAAATCCCTAAATTATTCGATTCGAGTTCTGCAACAACTTGAAATCAACAAAATAATAATTTTGAGCTTTTTTAAAAATAAGTGTGAATTTTCCAGTAAATCATAAGCTGATGAAAAGGTGTCTTTGTTTTTTTTTTATTATATGACGTCCCGATTCGAATATTCGATTCGATTCTGAAACCGAAAGATATCCGTTTTTTTTTTTTGACCACCCCTACCAATAACACATCGGCAGTCGATTATAAGTCGAACTCACACTGGCATTCATCTTTAAATAGTCTACATTACCAGTTCTTCTGATAAGGATAGAATATCATTTTTATCCTGCTGGGAGAGGAAAGCCGAGAATACAGCTTAATCCTATGGCGAACCCCTCGACCTTTCGTGCAGATACCATTTCCGAACCGGGTGACGGTTTTTTGGATTATGGTATTTTTCATTTTTCCCGTGATACGTTGTTCCCATTTTCGATCCATCAAATGCGGTGGCCAAAATTCTATATCTATTCATATACATTTTCTCTCAGAAATTGTTAAAGACGGCGAAATCAACATATATTTCATAGGTATACTTTTAAATACAATCGATTTCGAATCACCAGGAAAAATCGAATCGAATAATTCGTAATTCGCAAAATCACGAATCGAATATATATTGAACAGTCCTAGTCCACACAGCAAAATATCGTGCATAAAAAATACTATAGAAATGTATAATCTTTTATAGCATCCAAGATTTTCGACTCTGGTTATGGATAGCCATCTCATAGATATTTTTACAAACCCAAGTCGAAAAAAAATGTTCGGAACATGTTTTGTCGCCGATGGATCGCGCCCCACCGTGTTCCCCCCGTCGGCGGCGCGATCTATCTGTGAGTTATAAAAGTGAAAAATTCGGATTGACAAGAAACCCAGAATAGAAGGTTTCTGAAGTCAATTCAAAACATAAATACGGCATTCAACGTAATACAGACTGAGCAGCATAAAATTTCCCAAAAAGATTTTCATCAAAATTTTCCAATTTCAAAATTTCTTTCTCTCCGTTTCTAGCTATAACAGTAAGCCCATCTACTTAAATACGAAACTAAACATATTTTGGAAAATACCCTTCGCAAAAAACGAAAAAAAGACAATCTCGCTTTTTACGCTGACCCTGACAAATGTGCCAAAAAATATTTTGTTTGAACGCGTTTTTGTGAGAATTACTGATGGAACGCGCTGACCAAGCGCGATTCATTCTGTCTCATGCTTTTTTTTATTGAAATAACACTCAGCACATCTGGAAGCAATGCCTAAGAGGAGCTAACTAACACTCAAACGGCAAAGAGCGACTGCAAAGATAGAGTGCTAGCCAGCAAACTGCAATCTAAGCGGGGGGAAACATCCCACACAGAACTAAACCCCCATGGTGAAGTGCAGTAAAGTGTGCCCTGGGCGATGATAAAACCATCTTTTCCTTCTAGGCGCCTCTTACGGCACACAGCACGAAGCCCATACCTACAAGGATAGCTATGTTAAGTATGAGTTTACTGATGGATTGCGCTGACGACGAAGGCCGGTCCATTTATGGCGCATGCTTGACAAAATAAAATGTCTGATCGGGTAAGCACGAAATGAAGCGGCGAAAAACATTACTAAACACAACGTATAAAATAACATCCTACCACAATGGGACATTGTGAAAACAAAATTTCCCGCCTCACGTTGCATTTTACAAATATAAAAAGGAAATTTTCGCTACCGGAAAGGAATACGGAAAACCCGGCTACCTAATCGAACTATCACAGCTCTAGGTTTAAAAGCAATTTCGTTTTTCGATTCACTTTGCAGCGTTAACGAAATATACGCCAAATTGACACGTCGTAGATTTTTACATAAATCGTGACTTTGCACGACAAAATGGCCGAAACATGATCGCGAATATAGGCAATTTCGTTGACCTGCAATGTTGTAACGTTATTTTATCCAATATCGTAAATCCAGGAATGCGTTTTTTTTTTTTAAACTGAACTCAATGAACAACTTCAGTGAGTATCACAAAATACGCGTATGACCAAAAAGCCAATAATGTCGAAAATACTGAAATGCGGCATATGGTAGACCTAGACGGTTTCAATAAGCCATCTGGACAAGACCGTGTAGCGAAGTAATTTGCCAAGCTTGTGCCATAGATGAAACGCGCTCGTAAGCGCGTTTCATCTATGGCGCAAGCTTGGCAAATCTGTGATGAACTTATATTTGAATGTGTAACAGTTATTTCATCATTAGTTTTGGAAAAAATTTTATGATTCAATGCTAATAACCGCGTGCCAGGGAAAAAACCAAGGTTCGCTTATAAATTAGTAGACACGTCGTTTGAAAGTTTCGAGAAAAAAATTACGCATGCTTATTAAAATGAGGACAACCGGGAGTATCATAGCTTTGATTTTGTTTAATAAGTTCACTCCAGCAGGGCCGGAAGCAGCGTTTCAAAATTAACCAAATAAGGCTCCCTGATATGTTTAAAATCGAGTACAAGATATAGTGCTAGCAATATTAGCTTCAAGTGGTACCTAATCGGAATCGAAACCGCTATAATAGAGTGCAGTGAGTGCAATCGGGCCCTGGGCGAAGATGAATCACCTACCACTTAGTTGCTGTTTTTTTTTTTTTTCTTCAAAATTCCTTCTCTCTTCATATTTTAAATATATTCCGAAATATATTAGGGAAATAGATATTACACCTTTTTATTACAAATTTTTGACAGAATATTTAAGACAATTAAGTTAGGTTCAAATCGTAGTTAAAACCTAATTTTTGAGCGTAATTGGCCGATTAATCTGCAACACCCCGAGTTGATTTAAAATGCTAGAAATTTCTTCTTTTGAATAACGTTTACGAAAAACGGCTTTCCTTTTAAAATATATTTGACCGTTTAAAACACGATCAAAATCGCATTCAAAATTCAAAGAATCGCACATAACTTGCTTATTGACCAAAAATCTATAGTAAAAAATAAAACAAGACATCATATTTCGCCTAGTCTGTGTCCTGTAGGGCCTTATCTGGCAACATATTGGGGCATTTATTGATACTCAATTGAAAAAATTTCGTCTAATTATTTTTCGTTCTATAGCCACTGATGGATCGCGGTCGATAAGACGCGGTCCATTTGTGGCGCAAATACTTGATAAAAATATTTCTGATTTGGTCGATAAAATTGGTTATAAAACAATTTAAAATCACTATTTTTTTAGCATTGGGCCAATTATTCTGCAAAATCCTGAATTTATACTAGAAATCTCATTTTTTGAATAATGTTCGGCAAACGACTTCGCTTTGAGGGGGACATTTGACTGTTTGAACACTGTGTTTGATCAAAAATTTAAAAGAATCGCACATAGCTTGCTTATTGACGAAAATAAATAATAAAAATAACAAGACATCATATTTTGCCAAGTCTGTGTCCCGTGCGAACCTTGCCTGGCAATATATCTGGGCATTTATTGATACTCAATTGAAAAAAATGTTGTCATCTTTTTTCTGTCCAATATCGATAAGGCGCGGTCCATCTTGTGGCGTATACTTGATCAAAAAAATCTGATTTGATAGATAAATTGATTATTAAACAAACTATTAATTAATAAAATCATTTCATACTGCCCAAACTCGCGGAGGAAATTCTGCTTGACCGTGCCTTGATGGCGCCATCCATCAGTGACAAATATTGGCCAAAATGATTTTCGACAAGTTTATTATCCACCGGAAACGAAAATTCCCATTTTTTTTTTACGTTTTTAACGAATTTTCGAACTTAATTTTTTTCGACGCGGAGAACGTTAGGGTGTAAGCGCGCCTGCAATTTTCTAACCAAATTAGATTTCAACTCTTCTTTTCCAATAAAAAGAAGTTCTCAAAAAAACTAACCTTAAATGGAGTTAATATTAAAAACATGTAATAAATACGGGGGGGGGGGGGGGGGGGGGGGGGGGGGGGGGGGGGGCTTTATACTTGTAGACGATGTCTAGTAATGCGAGTACTCTACATCACCAGACAACAAATATGCTCAATTCCCTTGAGGAGCGCGCCGAAAGATAGAAATTCTTGCGCGGTTTTTTTACTATTTTATTACAATACAAAACGGTGACAACTTCAGACTTAGAGTAGGGTGATGTACTCTTTCTGAAGGGCCGGGTATTCCATAATACTGATCAAAAGTTTTTTTTGGTTACTTTTAAAATTAATTCATCTTGCAGCGAAAATCATGATATATGCCAAATTTTACGTTGTAAAATTTTTTGACATAAATCATGATTTCGCTACAAAATCGGCAAAATACCAGTGATTTTCGTTTTATCTGAAAAGCTGAAAAAAAATCGTTTCCATTTATATAGCAAACTTTGAACACCGTTTAAACTAAATAATAAAGGCAATCCCCACAGTCTACCTACCTATGTAATAATATCAAATTACTGAATATGAAGAACTGCGCACAAAACATATATATTACTCACAAAGAGAGTAACTTTTAAATGTCTCGATAAATCTTCTTCGAAAGACCATGGTCGACGAATCCCTTTTCCATGGATTACGAACTTTAATCTTACGCACAGAGTACGTTGAGGCTTCGCGCAAATACACCACACATGCTGCTTCGACTTGCGCGTGTCAAGCTGGGCAGGAAACAGTATATATGGCGGTATTAGCAAAGGGCGCGGCGAAAATTTGAGCTAACGAAAGAGTTTCTCTCATTTTGTGTTATCTTTCGACTTCCTCTCTCCTGCTCGGCCACTTTTTAGTTTCTTCCATTCTATTTAAAGTCTCACTTTTTCTATATGCAGGTTTTGAATGGCGTACGCGTTTCCTGACGTTTGAGTTAACCAGGGCTGTCATATACGGTTTTCCTGCGGCTTACACTATATAAAATAATATCGTAAAAGTAAACTTTGAATTCAAAGTGGTGTGACACTTTTTTCAACAAACACGAAACAAAAATATACAACCTTCGAGCAAACATACATTTTTTTTAACACGCATAATTAACATACAAAAGTATGGGTCAATGATGGATCACGTCTGAAAGACGCAGTCTATCATCGGCCGTGGTTGATCTAAAACAAACATATAACTTCCCTATGGTATAAACCTACAAAAAAAAACGCATATTTTTGCGTACTTTTTCACAGCGTACACGAGGACAAAATAGCTTATAACCCTAGATGGGTTTCCCGTCAAATTTTTACCTCGAATTTAGCCAACAATGGAAATGCATGTCCCGCAATCTCACTCTGCACCATTTGTAGTGTTTCATAATTATGGTGAACGTGTATTTTTTTTTCAGAAATTTTTTTAGATTCGTGACGTGTCCATATTTGCAGCAGCTGGTAAGGCGGCGTTATCGACCAGAAGCATTACAGTTTGGCAAAACTGAATTCTCGGAATGCGACCTGATCGAAATATTTTTATGAATCACACAGGATTTTAGCATCGCCCAGAGGGGATATAATACAGACTGCACTCTAGTATTGTGGTTCAGTTCATTCTGCTCAGAATGTTCTCCACTTAAAGTCTAGTACCTGGTACTACATTTTTGTAGGAGATCTACAACACATGTGTGAGCTTTTGTTTCACTGTTTGTTTAGTCGCTCCTTCCGACCCTTGCTTAGGAAAGCATTTAAATAAAAAAAAAAAAAAAAAACATTCTCAATCCCATATATCACTAGACTCTATTTCGACACTACGAATTAACCCTATTGTGAGGCTCAAGAAATATACAGTTGTAATTTCTGACTGTAAGAGGCAATGTGGGTGCGATGGCCCAGTGGTTAACATGTTGGCATCGCAGGTTGAATATCTCGGGTTTTTTAAGTCCCGGTGTGTCCGGCTCGTTAATCTATGCCCACCACTCAACCCAGGGTGTAATAACTTGAGTAGGTTAAGCCGAACTGGAAAAATCATATCTTTCGATATTTTAACCCTGTCAACCTATGAAGTGGCTGTCGGTACAGGGCCTTGGTCAGGGTGATCGACTCACAAGAAATGGCTTATGAAAAAAAAAGATTTCAGGCTACATCTCTCAGGGCACAAACGTTTAGAGGTTTTGGTTGTATTTTGTCGTTGAGGTTTTAAAATAGTACTAAACACATTTTCTCTGTGTCGTAAGAAATGACTAAAAGGAAACAAAGAAGTGGAAATTGATTTTACCATCGCCCAGGGCAGATACCACTCACTGCACTTTACCCTGGTGGTTCAGTTCAGTTCAGAGTGCAATTGCTGGTTCTACATACTTTATTACTTCTTTGCCATTAGTTAATGGTTAGTCAGTTGGTTTCTTTTAAGCACTGATTCTGGCCTTGCTCAGAGTGAATTTTCAATAAAAAAAAAAGCATCAGGGTAATTCCACTTAATTTTACAAAGTAATATCGGTATCAATATCGATTGCAAAAAAGCGATAATACTCTAACCATAATAAAAATAATTTGTGCTTCTGAATCATTTGAATCGACAGACTGGACTGCTCAGCCCTATTCACAATGAAATACAATTTATGACAACTTCATTTGTTTGAAAATTTTTCGTTTTTATCAAAAGGGTTTTGCAGGAGATCCTGAGTATACCTTGTTGACTTTTTTTAATTGAAATTCTCTCCAAGTAAGGTTGGAAGCAGACAGGCAGAATGTCAGCTACTCAGACACTCGAGGACAATAAAGAAAATTTAGCAAATAGGCAATACTTCGTTATATATATCTTTCTAAAGATTAGAATGTCTGTTTTCCGAGTGCCCGGTAGCATCTAAAACAGTTTTGAAAAGGTTTTCAAAATCACAAATACTGCTATGAAATACGCGGTGTTGATGATCTTGTAGCTTTAATGGTCCCCTGAAGACAATGACACAAAACATTTCGGACACCACCGAAGAAATGACGATTCTGCCAACCTGGTTGAAAGAAGACTTGATGTAGACTAACTAATGACTAAAGATCACTAAAACATCAAAGAGTTACATAAAAATGTATAACCTGAAACTTAACTGTTGTAACAAGTTGCAATAAAGCAGAAATCAACAATGCGTTTTTTCATTTGGCCACTTTTTGCGTTTGCAGCATATCGCCACAAAAATGACGGGTATTAAGGGTATGTCAGGCCATTTTCTGCTATCAAAAAACATGCTATTATGTTGCTTTAATGAGTCATGTGATGTGCGATCTAGTTAAAAAAAAAAATCAGGTGGCATAGTGGGCGGGGTTGCTGTTTCATAATATTGCAATAGTTCAGTAAAGTGGCCTAAAGTCCGTTTTTGTCGTTACTTGGCACGATGATGCAACAACTTGTAACCATTTTAGGTGGTATGTCACGAAATACCGGTATCACGGCGAACAGACATTGCAAAAACTAACGCGATACAATATTTTAGAGAACTCAATACCGGTATTTACCGTCGCCGCCCAGCTGTCTATCATTGGTTCCTATGTAACACTTCAAAACCAATAGGCTTGGTATCAATATAGAAATACAAACATTTTATACTTGACAAAAAATACATTTGAAAAAATTTTGTCATTTTGTTCAACTGTCAGACAAGCCTCACTGAAAATTCTTATGTCAAAGATAAGCCAGAAGGATGGATCACACTGCCATAAATTTTACGATTGGCCCGTGCCGAGTTTTCTAACCGAAAAAATTGTCAAAAAATAGTTGTTTGCCCTCACTAGAAAGTGACCTGGCAGCATTGGTTGAGGGGTACTGTTGTTTCCTGCATTATTAAATAAAAATGGTGTTCATTTCAAAACTCATTGGATTGGTATCAATATAGAAATACATACAAATGACAACAACACACGAGAAAGTGGCGTGGCAGCGTTGGTTGAAGGCTACTGGTATTTCCTGCATGATTACATAAAATTGTTGCCTATTTCAAAATCCATAGAGTTGGTATCAATACAGAAAAACATACAAATGACTACAATATAATAAACTACAAAGTGATCTGGCAGTCATTCAAATCACTTCATGTCAATTTCATAGGTATTTAAACCACTTCAATTGTGGTGAGTGTTCTTTTGAAAATAAAAAACTGTTCTAGGCTGTCAACAGCACATCACAGACTGGTCAAATTTTTAGATTTTTAAATGTTAGCAGCTGGTAAAGGCTTGATCAGAAATTACCAGAACTGAAAATCTTACTATTTCGAATATAATCTGAAAAAATAATTTCGAATATAAAAAAATCGCGATTACATTCTAAATCTTTCACGCTAACAATTCTTTTCAGTAAAATTTCAATAATGAAATTCAGAAAAATCTATTTCATTTGCTCACTAAACCCGATCAGAAATTTAATTTTGTCAAGCATGTGCCACAGATGGACCGCGTCTCATCGATGCGATCCATCAGTGACACATACTTTACAAAACATGGTTAGACAATCCTTGATGAAGTATGTATCTGGAGATGATGATTTTTCTCACTTCTCACAATCACAAAAATCACAAGTCAAAAAAAGCTTCAAATAGCAACAGCGATTTCTCACATTTGTGTAGGCATAGTGAAATAAGGTGTTACACAATTTATATATATATTTGTTTTTAAATAATGGACGCCTAGGTTTCTATCGCTCGCGCAACTCATCCAATTTCACAGGTCCGAGTGAAATATCTCGTATTTTTTTAGTTTGTGTGTGAGTCTTGTGTCCAGGTAAACAGGTTTGAAAACTGATAGTATACGTTTTAAAATTTTTCTTTTACTTTCTTTCCAGACTTTCCATCATTTTTGTTTGGTTTTGTTCGTGTCAGTGTGTTTGGATGGTTTTTTTGTCGAAAAAAGTATGTATGTATATGTATATATGTATGAAAAACTCCCCCCAGCTATCAAAAAAGAAATAAATTCCCATGATCTTTATGTCAGCAACTGTACTATTTGGACACCTGAAGAAAATAGTTTTATTAGAGAAAAAATTTCCTATCAAAGTTCAAATGTCTCTTTCCCAGTAAATAAAAGTGTAGTAGACTTGCAGAAAGGGGTGACCAAATCCGAATATTTTTTTTGACATCAGAATCGAATGATTTTTCCCGGATCGATATTTTGAATCAGAAATTGTGTAAAAAACAAACTAAGTCCACGGCAGTTGCTTCCTAAAAAAAAAAATTTTGAAGATGACAAAAAACGAAAGAATAAAGTAACAAACCACCTTTAGCAATCGCAGAAAATATTGGGGAGTTGGTTTTATAAACAGGCTGCACAAGAGGTACAAGGACTAGCTTTTTCTGCTGTTTCCACGGCAACAGCCACATCTTCTTCTAATTTTTCGTTTTTCTCGCTTTTGCTGTTCACGCTGTTCTTTTCGTACTGACCGTTTTCCATTCACCAGCTGAAAAATAATATCGTTGCAAACGTGAACATAGTATCGTGTTTGAACATTCACAAAGTCTACCAGGTCCATGCACAGAGAAAAAAAAATGAGAAATATGATAAGCCAAAAACCTTCACCCCTCAATTCGAAACTGGTGTTTGCACGACCAGAGGCCAGGTATTTGTCATTTGGGTGAGCCGTATTTCCGGCTTGCCTCTCCTGCAGGATAAAAAATGAAAATCTTATCTTATGAATTTGAGAATATATGATTTTATAGTAGTGATGAGTAGGGGCAGGGCAATTGGATTCGGTGATTCGAATCACAATTTATTCAAATTAATAGTGAATCGTTCATAGGAACGAAAACTTGCTAAATGAACTTAAATTTTCATTTTTAACGAGAAAATGCAATCGATTTTGGTCAAATTTGACCAAAAAATATGATGGAAGAAACATTCGAATCAGATTCTAATGAAATGATTCGGTTGTGCCCAGGCCTAGCGATGAGCTTCACGTATCTTTTGATTTCAGAATCGAATCAAATAATTTTTATGATTCGAATACATTGATTTTGAATCATTGGAATAATTGAATTGACAAATTTATAATATCACGAATCAACAAACGAATCAAATATTTCGAAAAACATTATTATCAATCCAATGAAAATCAAGTCAATTTCTTAAGAAAATTTACGGATCTTTTTATATCACTGATTTTTAGAAGTTTAGTTATGATCAAAATCTATTAAAAGAATCGATAGAAAATTACAGGAAGGCGAAGGATTGTTCAGACAAAATCTCACTTTGCTCAATATGATAATTTTTGTATTTGGCCGAATATTCCTGCACAGGAAAAATGGAGAAGGTTAGCTTCAAACATTCCACCCCTAATTAGGCACTTGGGTCTGCACGAGAGGTCATAGTTGGCCATATGTCTAAATCGTATTCTCGGCTTTTCTCTCCCATAGAATAGAAATAAAATTCTATCCTATAAGTATCCTCTATGATCTAAACAGTTTTTTTGTTTTGTTAAAAAGAGTGTATTTCATTTCGTGAAGTATTTGATCTTTTTTTCCCATGATTTCTATAACATTCTCTAATTTGTCATCTCTGAACATCCCCCGATTAGAACGAAAATATTTTTCTATGAATTGCAAGCATCGAAATTCATGGTCGTGCTCAAACGGAATTTAAATATTCTCATTTGTGACTTTTATCAGCATTTTTTAGGTTCTATTTGCAGCTTCACTTTACTTGGGAGTAGGGCTGGGCAAAACCGAATCATTTGGAATTTGAAATTTGATTCGAATATTTTTTTCGGATCGGATCGAATCATGAACGTCGATGTAAATAACAAATATCCCATCACAATTACAACTTGTCTTCATTGTGAAAGATATTTATAGTCATTTTTTGCAGTGTGTATATTTTTAATTTCACACTCCATGTCTAAAAGCAAAAAAATTTTCATATTTTAACGACAAAATGAAATCGATTTTTGGTCAAATTTGACCAAAAATCAATGGCATTTTTAATCGTTTTGAAAATGAAAATTTCTGGTCCCATTCAGTAAGTATTCGTTTTCTATGAACAATTCACGATTGATTCGAATATATTGTTTTTCGAATCGATTTGAATCACCGAATCGAATTGCCCAGCCCTAATTGGGAGTGGAATAATATGATCCAACCCTAATAATATAAAATAATGGTTCTTACAATCCGCAACAGAATCGATTAGTTGATCTTCTGTAGTTTCAACTTTATTACTAGATTGATTCTTCTTCTTCTTAGATTTACTTTTAGATTTTCCATCCTGGAAAAGATAGATTATTCAAGTTTATTGTAAAGAAAATCAATTTTGGTCAAATAATATCCTGCTAAGTTTGGGGCATTAATTGATCATGATGCCGAGGTATGGGGTCCAGGTTTACCGATTTCGGGCGGCATATCGGTAGGACGGTAAATACCGGTATTGAGTTTTCTAAAATATTATATATATTGCGTCAATTTTCGCAATGTCGGTTCGCCATGATACCCGGCATTTCGTGACATTCCACCTAAAATGGTTGCAAGTTGATGCATAATTGCGTAAAGTAACGACAAGAACGGGTCTTTTTAGACCACTTACAAACCGCCCGCATTTAGGGTTATGCCCCTTTTTTTTTTTTTAAACTAGGTGGCGCATCACGTGGGCTCCCTAAAATGACACAAAGAGCATGTTTTTGTTAGCAGAAAATGGTAAAATAGTTACCGGAAAAATACCGGCATTTTGGCAGCGGTATGCCGGTACAAAATATACCTGATGCCGCTTAGTTCTAGACCAACCCAGAAAGCTCATTCCTTTCTAATGACAGTGACCCTATTAGCTTACCAGTGTTCGCCTGTATAAAGTCTTTTTTTTATCGGGTTAGAAAATGCTCATACTGAAAAAGGAGCAGACATAATATAATATATAAACAAAATACACACTGACTTGCCATGGCATATATTTCTGATTGGCACAAGATACTTTCAAGGCAATATTGATGATTTTAAATTTTTTTACGATAGTTCGTTAACATCAGAAACCCAAAAAAATGAAACATTTAACAATATAACAATTGATTTGCCATTGTATCAATTGTTTATTGAACATAAACTGTTTTCTTCTTGTATCTGACGCCTTGGCATCTACATAACTGAGTATCTGTCAATCGGCCACCAAATTACGAAACTATGCTTTCCAGTACACGATAAGTAATGAAACAGGTAGATACGGGCAGGGCGGTGGGGGTAGTTCCATTTGGTGATACGAAGCACAATTAATTCGAATCAATCGTGAATCACCCACAGGAAAAAAAATTGGCTAGGTGAACTAGGATTTTAATTTTTTAGCTACGAATTGCAATCGATTCTGGTCAAATTTGACCGAAATCGATTACATTTCTGTGGTTAAAATATGAAAAATTGTTGCTCTTAGTGTGAATTGATAATACATTACAAACTATAAAATTTCTATATTTCCACAAAGAGGTCAAGTTGTGATAGTTAAAATGGGACATTTATTATTTACAAAGAATTAGTGATTCGATCCTATTTGAAAAAAATTATTCGAGTCCAAATGATTCGGTTTTGCCAAGCCCTAGTTACAGGTTTTTCCATTTTCCACCAACCATGGTCCGTGAACAAGAAAAATCAGCGAAAGGTCGAGCCATAACATTCCACTTTCAATTCAAAACTGGTATCTACAGTGGAGATCGTGATTTGCTATACGATTGAGCCTATTCTCTGCTTTCCTCTCCCACATGATGAAAAATGAATATCATTTAATATTACTTGTATTTAGCACCAGTTCCGTATGAAAGCTGAGAATTTGACCCGACCTTAACCATATATTTTCTGTATATTTCTGTATATCTGTGTATTTCGAAGTACATTCCTAATGCTTTTTAATATTATTTCATTATTTTCAAAAACTAAAGGTCGCACTACACGTTTGCGTAGGTTGCATTTTTCCTTGGTTTGTTTTATTTTACCCTTGCGTTTCACGCAAGCGCAATGCTCTGCATGCATTTCCTTACGTATACCAATGAAACAGAACGGTTTGCTATGAAAGCTAACACAGAGTGCTTAAATAAAATATCTGTTGAATTCAGAATCGAATTTAACATTCGAATCGGCAGTATTATAATAAAATGACCAAAAAAAGTATGTTTTTTTTTTTTCAAATAATCGTCAAAACATTTAAAATATAAGTCCATTTTTTGAAAAGGTATACTTCTTCTAAATAACCTGATTTTCAAATCACTGGGAACATTGAATCGAATAATTCATTATTCACGAATAGAATCAAAAATATTTCGGACAGGCCCCTACTGCTGCTTAAACATCCATCACAGTAAAAACAATCATTTAAAATGTGAGAAAATCCTTCTCACCTCTGTCTTTAATCCAGAAATTTGACCAAAAATTGAATGTATATTTTCTTTGTTGAAATATAAAACATTTTTGCACTTAGTTGTGAATTAAAATATATTACATTACGAACTATAAAATTTCTATTATTTCACACAAAAAGTTCAAGTTATGATATGATAAATGGGATATTCGTTTATTTACGGAGAAAATGGTGATTCGATCAGATTCGAAAAAAAAATTATTCGAATCAGATTTGAATTCCAAAGAATTCGGTTTTGCCCAGCCCTAGTTACAGGTTTTTTTTCACCAAACCGTGTGCGTGGACAAGAAAAATCTAAAAACTTCCCACTTCAATTCATAACTGGTATCTACGGGGAAGATTTTGATTTGCCATATGTTTGAGCCTAGCTTTCCAAAGGCCCAAGACCCAAAATCAAAATTTTTTTTATTGGATTCAGAATTGAATCAAAAAAAATGTTATGAATCGAATTAAAAATCCGAATCGGCAATATTATAATAAACAAAAAAAATTTTTTTTTTTTTCAAAATATTGTTAAAACACTAAAAAAATAAAATACGTATATTTTTTGAAAAGGTATACTTTTTCCAAATATGCTGATTTCGAATCAATAGGAAAATCAAATATTCATAATTCACGAACGGAATATCATATATTTCGGACAGGGGGGCCTACTGCTGTTTTTAAAACGTCCACCACAGTAAAACAATCATTTTAAAATGTGAGAAAAATCCTCCTCCCATCTGTCTTTTGATCTAGATTATTTTGTATTTGAAACATGTGCTAATGTTTGCTTGTCTTAATTATTAATCAATGTTATTTCTAGAGATGTCATTAGTCTGATATTCATGTTAGGGTGACAGCCCTGTCCTGTTTTTCTTTGGGTGTCCGACAAAGTTCATGTCATTTTTTTCAGGCGGACAAAATAATATCAAAACAACAGTATTAACGAGTTTGAATGTTTTTCAACAATTTGGTTGCTATCGAACGCATAAAGAAGACATTAGATCTTCTAGAGAGGAATTTATCATCAAGTGGCTTAGTGGTTAAACATGTTTGCACAGCAGGTTCAAGATCTTGGGTTCGAGTCCCGGTGAGTCCGACACACTTAATCAATGCCCACCACTCAACCCAGGGTGTAATAACTTGGGTAGGCCAAGCTGAACAGGAAAAGATCATATCATTCCAGTAATTGTAACCCGGTCCGTCTATGAGTGGCCACTGTTACAGGGCCTTGGACAGGGTGATCCACTCTAAGAAGTAGCTATAAATATAATAAAAGTTTTTTTGACCATTGGCTGAATTAATTCAGATGACGATCATCTACTTTGGGTGTCTAAGTACCAAAGGGATTTTGTCAGTCTGAGGCAGGTTTTCCTGAATTCTAATTATAAGTAATTTCATTATTCATAAAGAGATTTGTTTGCAATGAAATTATGATATGCTCTTGGTTGGGCCAACGTCGGGTGGGATTAACTACTTATCCTTCTTCTATGCCTTCACCTGAGTGGATTCGTATGCTGAAAGCAAGGATGCTATAGAAATAGAATAAACTAGGACAAGAGGTTCAAGAGTATTTCTACACATTTACACAAAGTTATTTCTGTAACGTTTTGTCGGACCAAGGTCAGAATTCCTCAGACAAGCATTTTCAACAAAGATTGTTGAAAATGCTTGTCTGAAAAAGTCTGATCTTGGTCCGACGAAACGCTACAGAAATAAATTATTTTAACAAAGATTGTTGAAAATGCTTGTCTGATGAAGTCTGACTTTGGTCCGACGAAAAATTACAGAAACAAATTTTTTCCACAAAGATTGTTGAAAATGCTTGTCTGAGGAAGTTTGACCTTGGTCAGACAAAACATTACAGAAATAAATTTGTGTATGTGTGTAGAAGGACTCTTAACCTCCGTCTAGAAATCATGATATAGGCCAAATTTTACATCACAAAATGTACAAATATAAGGAAAACATCAACAATCTCGTTCATCTGAAATGTTGAAACAATATACTATTTATATATTAAATTTAGAAAATCATTGAAACTTAGGCTACAAGGACAGTACTGGTTGATCACCCTAACACCAGTGCCAGGGATGGCAAAAAAAACCGAACATTCTACTATTTTAAAAAATATTCTGCAAAATTTATTTTGAACTATGTTAATGTCAAATATATCCTAAATTCATCAATTTTTTTTTCAAAATAAACAGTTTTAAATAAAACATTTCAGAGGAAAAGAATAATACAAAATATTGAAAAAAACCATGATTACAGTTCCAAAAATCCTTTTTTTTTCCATAAACTAACATCAAATTAAATATTTTTTTCTGCAGAATTTTTGCCAATTTATTGAATAAAAACTAATATGCCACTATTCTGAAATGTATACAAAATCAAGAATTCTACCATATTGAATAAGATCTTTTCAGAATTTATTCAAAAAATATTCAATTCCTTTCGGACATCCTTGAACAGCGCCTAATGAAAAATTTATACAAATTAGTAAACACAGACGAGCAGATCAAAAACTAATTAGTACGATACGACTAGCAAAACAGATCAATTTAAAACGACATAAAAACAAAAAAGACACCTCCAGACAGTCTAGAAATAATAAAAAATTTAACAAAGCCTCATCAGGCATGGCTCTATGATAACCACACAGGCAATTTGTGGCCCAGCCCATGATTCATTTACAAAAACATAGACAAAGAGAAATTGTATTCTCAGGGTAGATAGCAGGTGCATAAACTCATGCTTTTAATCTCCTGGGAATGAATGCCCCAAGATTAGGACATAAACATATTTTCATTAAAATAGGAATGTTGAATATTAAAACCAAAGCATTAAAACCTTTGTTTTTCTTCGGGTGTCCAAATAGACTATGTTATTTTTCGGTTGGGAAAAATAGCTTCAAAACCATCAACACTGCTATTTCATAGCAGTATTGATGCTTTGAACCTTTTTATACAGTTTGGATGCAATCACACACATCATAGGAGACGCGCCAATCTTCTAGAAGATATATACCGGTAATAATTATCATGCAATATCACTTGTAACATAAATTTTTTTTTGGAACCACATTTCTTCAGGTGTCTGACCAGCAAAGTTGCTGACATTGTGCCGGTCCGAATACAACCAGAGAAAATATTTTGATTTTATATTGAAATGATTTTGACAAGTATGGGCCATATATAGAGCTCACTCAAGTAACACTATCAATTGTCCATGCTTGAAGAAAGATATTTTCATCAAATAATTCTGATTTTACAAGTGAGACTGGAAATTTTTCAACTAGGAAACCAACATTTTAGTCACTTGTCAAGGACTGATATCATATGACGTGATGAAACCGACTATAACTGTCAAATAACTCATGATAGGACAGGATATCTTTTTTTTTACCTGCGGGAGAGGAAAGCCGAGAATACAGCTTAACCATATGGCGAAAACCACGTCCTCTCGTGCAGATACCAGTTCAGAATCAGGGAGGTTTTTGATTATCGTATTTCTCATTTTTCCTGTGCGTGGACCTGGTTGGTAGAGGAAGCCGTAAGCGACGCTTACGTGAAATGGCGAGGCCAGTCCTCTCGCATATAATCATCATCCCTCACGGGATTCGAACCTGCGTCATGACGATCAGAGATGCGTAGCTCGAACCATATTCCCAACGCTTTACCGATTTAGCTAACCGGACACCGACACAGGTTCGAACCTGATTGACACAGGTACAATGTTGGAACAATGCTCGATAATCTCATCGATCAGTTTCCTTCATCCCTCATCAGTTTCCTACTGGGTGCAGTTGACAATACACAAGATAAATAGTGAAAGCACTAACAAGATAAAATTGCTAATACTGTGAAAGTTCCACAGTGTCACAAACAGTTCTATGCAAGAAGTTTTTTTCAAAGAATCTCAAAATTTTGGAATTCCTCGCCTTGATACTGCTTTCCTCATCGTGTTGATCTGCATGGCCTAATGAAAACACGCGTCAATAGGCAACTGTCAGGGATAGGGATTCCTAAGTTCCTATTCCTGCATTTCATGTAGCTCTTTGCACTTTATGGCTTCAGGAAATTTTAAAGTATGTTATCTCCTGCAGTTTTACCCGAAGTGAGTTTTAATACAAAAAAATAAATAAAAATAAAGTTCATTTCATATAGAGGCCATTATTAATAGAATGCTTCCTGGATACAACGCCCTCACTGATTCAACCTCTTATTTTGTACGAGTATGAGTCACAGATTGACTGTGTCTCAGTGGCGCATTCCACCGGTATCCATACACGACTTGGGCATAACCGATATGTCGAACTCATTTTCAAGCATTTTAGAAATATCTGTATCAGCCAAGATTGTGCACTTATCGGCAGTTTTTTTTATAATTTTTGTAAATTATAGATAGATTTTTTATAGATTTTTCAGATTTCCTGATTCGTTACAATTTGGGAGATTCCAAATTATTTTCACAGTCCTATGAAGAGGATAACATAGCAGATTAGATGGTATTAATGCTTGATTACACAGGAAATAACCAAAATGAACATTAAGTAATCAATTTTCCAACCTTGAAATGAATATTTTGAAATTTCATCACAACTTCTTGAGAGTTTTACAAGGGATTCTAGAAACCCATAAACCCGCAGATTTGCAAGCCTGGACTTACTCCAAAAATGCTCCAGTCCTAATATAATCGAATATCCTGAACGAGGATTTTCAATAACTAGTACCGTAGCAAAATTGCTTTTCGAATAAAAACTTTTTTTCGCCAATAACGTAAAAATATTTACATTCTTTTAATGTTTGATGGATTCATACAGATAATGGCTCCCTTGTGTTTGTTTTAGTGTTGTGTATCATGCTCAAAGTTACTAGAGTTTGTGATTATTTATGACTTCATTTATAGAACACACAAATATCTCCAAAAGTATATAAAATCTATCGTATACGCACATAACAGCAACCAACATAAAGTGAAACTTATTTAGTCACCTTGTTATGATTAGTAAAATCAATACACATACCGGTACCAATGATTCACTTTCACCAATAAAATAATCAAACATGAGTTGTAGATGGACCATGTCGATTAGATATGGTCCATCTATGTCGATTAGATATGGTCCATCTATGGATCATGCTTGATCGGGACAAATTTAAATATCGCGTAGAGGTTATTGAGTGCAAATTACAATACTGTATTTAATTTCACCCACTGATGCGTATTATAGTGTCTTTATTCAAATAATCTTTTTTTTAATAAAATTCACACTGAGCAAGGCCAGAACAAGTGATCGAAAGGAACCAACTGACGGCCATTTAATAGCAAAGATTTACTAAAAGATGTAGCACCAGCGACCGCAGTCTAAACAGAAAACACCCCAAATGAGAATGAATCAACATGGTTAAGTGCAGTAAGTGGTATCTGCCCTGGGCGATAGACCAAAATATATACCAAATTTTACACTTGCACAATTTGACATAAACTTACTGAGTATTTGGGAAATGGGCAAAGTAGGGTCCAATATCTATAGTTTCTTGTATTTGAAATATTGATGATTAACTTCTATAGTGAATTTGAGATACCGTTTAGCATTCACGCTTTCTATGACAAAAACACGTTTCATTCAGATCTTAGTGGATCAATTGCTACAAGGATTCACCACTTTTTAAGAAGAGCATAGTTTTTCGCTTGTTTACTCTTCGACTGTTCAAGGCCATATAGTCGCCAAATCGCCACGATTCTGCCTAGCTGCCGGTTAGACTAAAGTCAACAACATATTAATTCAACATTTTTGATGTTGAAAGAAGTGAGCGACTCTAATGACTAATGATATCTAACTCCTCATCGAATGATTTCCCAATATAAAAAAAGATGACTTTGGTAACAATACCATTCGTCTCCAAAACAAACAACCGTATATACAGACTGACAGCTACTCAGGCACCTGTGGCAAATAACTGCCATCAGAAAAAAATTAGCAAATATGCGAAATTCAATGATGAATTTTTTGATAGAAGTTTAAAATGTCTCTTTTTTAGTCTGGTAGCAACCAAACTGCAGAAAAGGGTTTAAACAACTTGGGTAGGCTAAGACGAACAATTCTAACCCTGACTGCCTATAAGTAGCCACTGCCACAGGGCCTTAGGCAGGGTGATCCACTCCAAGAAGTGGCTGCAAAAAAATACTATCAATTTTAATATGAAATAGCTATGTTGATTTTTTAAAGCTTTCGTTCAACTGAAGAAAATGTAATTATCTCTGCAAGAAGCTGAAGAAAACAATATTCTGTCACTCCGCATACATGTTAGTATAATGAAGGAAATTAATATACGAAATTTACCTTTTTCTTATCCAAAATTTGTCCCTCCTCTAAACTTCGTTTATTACCAGTTTCTATTAAATCATCAATTTCGTTTTTTCGAGAATCTTTTTTCACTCTTGGTGAATCTGAAGCCTGATGAAAACATTATAAGTTAACATTTTTTTTTATTTATTTCCTGAGCAAGACTGGAAGCAGTGACTGAAAAGAACCAACAAAAAGCATCCAGCAAGGAACACGTAAGGACTATTCCAAAGCCCGTACCGACAGGGCTATGGAATTATTTTTTTGGAATGGACAAAAAGCTTCAAAACCAGCAACACTGTTATTCCACAGCAGTATTGATGATTTTGAACCTTTTACTACAGTTTGGTCGTTACCATACACTCAAAAAGAGTCATTTTATTCTTCTTGCAAGAGATTTAGCATGAAATATTGCACATTCGCTGAATTTTCTTCTGATGGAATCTATTTTCTTCGGGCGTCTGAGTTGCAGAGCAGTGTACTATATGGTATATCAAAATCATTGCAAATTATCCGAATGCAACCGCTTTACAGAATATAATTTGTACTAATACCAAAATCTATCTTTTTTTTCACTCTGAGCAAGGTCGAAAGCGCTGCCTAATAACGGAACCATCAACGGCTACTTAATAGCAAAGAGCTTAGTACTATAAAATATAGTACCGGCAACAGCACTTGATTGGTTGGCAAAAAACTATTGTATAAAAAGACTTCCAAATATATGCTATTTCATGGATATTTGGAATTTCTATGTCTCTCAATTTTTTTTATTAAAATTTACCCTGAGCAATGCCAGAAGCAGTGCCTAAATGGAACATAAAAGGAAAAGTATATTTCAATAAAATCTGTCAGTCGCTGAATGTGAGACAGGCATAGGCTTTAGGATAGTCCAAACGTACTTCCTGAGAGTCGTAAGAAGCGACTAGAGGGAAACGAGGGAGTGGTAGTTGATTTTAGTATCACCCATGGCAGATACCACTTACTGCACTTTACCATAGCGATTCAGTTCCATTTGGTATAGTTTCCACTTAAGAGGGCAGTTGCTGGTACTACATCTTTTAAGTAGCTCTTTGCTATTGAGTGGCCGTTAGTTAGTTCCTTTTAGGCACTGCCTCTGGCCTTCCTCAGAGTCAATTTTAATAAAAAAAATATAAATGATATTATTTTCAACATCATGGCAGGATGAAGTTTCTACAACAGAAATACATTGAACAAATTTGAATAAATCAGTTAAAACCGAACCTTCTTTTCTTGGCTTGCTTTTTGCTTCTTTCCCTTCTTGCGTTTCGCGGAGGTAGATTTAGGCGCATCTTCTAACGATTGGCGAGGTTCCGATGAACGAGAGCCGACCAACAGCTTCAGAACAATCAGTAAAAAGATGAACCCAACAAAAGCAGCCACAGGATAGAACAATTGGTGATTTAGAACAAAGTCTATGTGCTCTTGTTCAATCATGGTGTCTTTATGTTGTATGGTAATAACAATATACAATTTACTAATATAGTAAAATTATATGATAAGAGTATAGGACCTATAAAAGATGCCAGTTTATAGTATTGAGTTATTGAACATCTAGAAAAGACACAAATTGGAAATACTATTTAATAAAATTTTATTTTGGATAGTTTCTGACACAGCGCTTCAATCAACAGATTAATACTGAATATAGGCTGTTGGCGGTAGAAAGTCATTTTTATATTGCAGACACAGACCGAGCAAAACCAATCATAAAGCCTAACCATACGCAGTACAGAGTATCACACAGACCGCGGCCTCTCAGTCTTGTGCAAATCAGGTTTGGATCTGACCTTCTACACCTTTTTTCCTGTGAAGGAACATAACTTTTCATGAGACATGGAGAAGTGTCCAACAGGCTCGTCGCAAATATAACTTAAACATCTTTTACCAATTCAGAGTTCTCATTTCACATGATTCAAACCTCCACCTCTAAAGCTTGTATTTGTTGAAATAAGTCAGCATTTCGATAACAAAATTTAAAGTAGTCAGGCGTTTGTATTTGCCAATTTGAAAAAGCATTAACTAACAGTTTGGAATTTGCATTAGACTAATCTAGGATAGCATAGGATTTTCATTTTTATCCTGCGGTGCAGTGCAGACACCAGTTCCGAATCGGGATGGATTATTTGAGTCTCACGAAGTTTAGTACCATATATCCGATTATTATAATAATTTCCCATGTTGCAAGCGACTCATCCTAACCCGGGAGACAGTGCCAGATACTTGCAGCATTGGCTCCCTTTAGAATGAGAATATTCTGCCAGTTTTTATCTTAATGACATTCGGAAATATGGTACTAAACTTCACTAGACCCGATTATTTGGGCTAATCATATTACTCATTTTTCCTGTGCATTGGATATGCAGCACGGTTGGTAGAGAAAGCTGAAAGCAGTGCTTTCAAGAACCACCGTTCACTGACGAGCCCTCTCAGCTCTAGCAAACCTCTCGCATATAATCAACCCCCCTTGGGATTCGAACCCAGGACGTCAGTGATGCGCAACTAGAGCTAGATGTGTAGTATTACCAATGCTTTAGGTAGGTTACCGATTGAGTAGAACTTAGCCTCCAAACTGGGCACCCCTAATTAACAACATTTAACGTTACAATTATATCTGGTTAAGAGATTTATCTTGCGTCTTGTCATTACATTCAGTTTGGAACCAATGAGGAACCGGGAAGGTTATTGTTACAAGACAGTGGGTAACAGTGCCTCGTCCAGGGGCATGTATTGTTCTTACTGCTTAGTTTCCGAAGTTGAAGATATCAGGCGCTTACATTCTGCATTTCATAGCTTGAAAAAGTATTAAATGCATTTAGACTGGTAACTGTTTTCGGGTCTAGTGAAGTTTAGTACCATACAGCATATTTCCGAATGTCATTAAAATAAAAACTGGCAGAATATTCTCACCCTAACTAGGGGGCGCCAATGCTGCAAGCATCTGGCGTTGTCTCCCGGGTTAGGATGAGTCGTTTCCAACATGGGAAATTTTTATGATAATCGGATATATGGTACTAAACTTCATGAGACCCCTGTTTTCTTTATACAGGGATGCAGTACCGTATACTGTATATGCAGTATGAGGCAAAGCCAACACTCACAAAATTTATGTCACAGCTCTTGCCAAGCATAATCCACAGATGGATCTCATCGCTGAGGCTGGAGGTGAACCCCCAACTTGTTAACATTCTGCCTAACTCTGAAATCAGCCGGTCTTTCCCTGTACTGTGTATGTTTCAAACAGCATTTGCATTTAACCTTTGTGTACCCAGTACCGAAGTCATTCAAAGAACTTCAAACATTAAGTCAAGCTGCAACCCCAAATTCAAGGATAATTTGTAACTTAGGTTACATGCCTTTTTTTCCATATGTTATTTGTACCAATTGTTTATTCGAGTTCGATTTGTTGGTGATTTCACTAAAGCCCATTTCCATATTATCCCTTTGTCCAGTATTTGGATTTTTAGTTCTTGGAGGTGTCTCGAAGGTGGCGTAGTGAGGGGAGTCACTATTTGGATCCGGGTAATAATTTTCTGTTCTATACTGTACCTCCTTGATCCCAATGTTTCCCCACTATGTTGTCTTTGATATCTAAGATGTAAATATGATCATATCCATTAGTTGAACATCTAGGCTAAAACCTCAACTCACAGACTTGGAACTGGCATTCTACTATTTAATCCAGTCGTGGTTAGGCGTCCTTTTCTCGCAAGATAAAAATGATACTACGATAGGATTTCATTTTTATCTTGTGTGGGAGGAAAGCCGAGAATACAGCTTAAACGATGTGACGAACCATGGCCCCTCGTGCAGATACAGGTTCCGAATCGGGGTGACTTATTCTGGCTTATTACTTGATCCTTATCCGCCACAGAATCCGAACTTGCTTCATGACGATTAGAGATGCGTAGCTCGAAACGTATTCACAACTCTTTACCGACTGAGCTAACCAGGCACCCACTTTATCGTATCAATTGCTGATTTAATGCCTTCGAATCTGCGATCTACAGCTATTGACACAAATCTGGTCGTTAAAGTCGCATACAAGGGGATATTACATAGTTCAGTGATTACCAGTTTGGATCAATCAATGATAATAGATCAATGGGATTAGAGCAGAGCAATATCGGTAAAGTCATTTATTTTGTTCATTTCTTAAAAAAGGCATATACACTATAATTAAAAGTTGAGGAAATGGTATTGCAGAGCGTTCTATAATCGTAAATATGGCGGCCAACTTTTTTTCAAAGCGCACCTGACTGGAGGAGAGGTGGGTTGGGTTATTTATTATTACCGAAATGATGAAGAAAGTGAAGACAATGCTAAATCATGCTTAAAAATGTTGCAGTTAAGTTTCTGTCCCCCGTCCTTTCAACGCCCTATTATTATTGGGGTGCCCGGTTAGCTCAATCGGTATACTATTGGAAATACGCTTCCAGCTACGCATCACCCTCGTCCTGGGTTCGAACCCTGTGAGATATGATTATGCGAGAGGTCTGCTGGATGCTACCGCTGTCCATGTACGGTAAAATATTAAGCCAAAACCCTCACCCCCGTTTCGGAACTGGTGTCTGCACAAGAGGTCGTTGTTCGCCATATGGTTAAGCCGTATTCTCGGTTTTCCTCTCCCTCCGGAAAAATAAAATCCTATTCTATTAGCAGAACTTTAATAAAAATCAATGTCCGATGCAGTCGCGCAAAAATTGTCGAATTATTGTCTCAAAAAAGATCCGGGTGTTATTTTCAACACGAAAGAATTTTCAAGTGTCTAATAAGAGCGCAACGCACGTATAATCACATCGACAATTTCACAGGGAATTCATGGCGTATAGGCCTACTAAAAAGTGATATTTTATTCTGCAGCAGTGGTCGCAACTTCCGCGAAAAATATTCAATAAGAATTGGCAACGCCGAAGACAAAAATTCACCTCGTAATATATAGTACCCTCCTGTCTAAATCAAAATTTTGACTGCCCAGTTTGGGCATATTTTCTCAGCTTAACGGGAAGTGCTAATTACCCCCTTTATTTTTCACGTGAGTCGAGCTCTTCCACGCCTTTCGGGCCCGCTGAAAGTGATTACAGAACTTCACACAACGGGATTGATTGCACATAAATACACTTATCTTATAAGGATAATTTTATTTCTCTGGATACCAAACACCCGATGTAATTGCACAAATAAAGTATTGCCCCAGTGGAATAGCACAGTCACGCTTTTCCACTTCCTTCGAGGGTGCTGAAGGTGTTTATTTATTTTAATTGCACATAAAGGCGTTTTCACTCATTGTAATTGCACACACACATCGCCCCAGTGAAACTACACACAAAGTTCTACCACGTCTCTCGGGCCTGCTGAAGGTCGTATAAAAGAATTGCACAAAGCGGGATTACACATAAAGGTGTTTGCACTTAATGTTATTGCACACACAGAGTATTGTCCCAGTGGAATTGCACACATAATGATTTGCTCGGTAGTTAGCATCCAGTGGATTCGCACTCAATAGAATTGCACCCAGTAGATAGATTTGTGCCCGCGAAATTGCACCCCATTGAGCTTAACATAGTGAAAATGCAGCAAGTCCATTGAGTGCAAATCCACTCAGTGCAACTTCACTAGGTTCGAGTACACTGGTTGAAATTCTATTGGGCAAAACTGGGTGAGGTGCGATTCCATTTGATTGTTTTTCCCCTGGGTGCAATTTCTACAAGAGTTAATTTTTACCTGTTTAACGGAGAAACGCCAATAGTTTCAAAAACATTAGTCATTCGGCATGATTTACCACCAGAGGTCGTTTGTACTGCTTAGTTAATTCAGTTGATTTTGTTCAGTTGTAATTTAACGATATCGCCCTTCACACTTCCCAATCAAAAATTTTATTTTGTCAAGCATGCGTCACAGATGGACCGCTTCTCATCGACGCGATCCATCTAACGAAAGTTGACTTAACAATATTATTCCGAATGGGATTCAGAACACCTTGGAAAAATGTACCTCGTAGTGGGGACGTTGGCCTGCTGTGTTAAACATGCTGGCATCGCAGGTTGAAGATCTCGGGTTCGAGTCCCGGCTTCGAGTCCCCGTTCTGAAACGAGGACGCTGAAGGCGTGTCACGATTTGGCACTGTTTCTGGGCTTGCTGCTCCATACGAATAAACTGTAAAGAGAAAAAAAAAACAGAAAATACGTATCGATCAACGCCATAGTATTACGTCACTATGCATTTGGTTTACTGAATCGCAACATTTTTATGACGTAACAAGGTAACTTTAAGAAACGTGTATCTTTAATTAACATCAAAAACTACAAATTTAATTTTTATGCACATACACAAAAATAACGTTTATATAATGACATCATTATTATTTTTAATTACGTCATAATAACGTAATATGTTTAACAACAAAACCGGAAATGTTTGCAATATCATTCTGACACACGCTGTAAAAAATATGTAGTATCGCTATAAGAAAGAAGCAGCAAAATCACCCATATTTCACAGTTTTTTACTAGAAAACTAAAATGCATTTATTCAGCTGAGTATGAGCTGTTGGTGAAACGCGCCACTTACGACACGTTCAATCAACATACTTTCGTCCATATGTTTTCTTGAAATTTTGAAGATATACGATTACTGCAAATGTACGGCGAATCCTCTGTCTTTTTATCACAGTGTATCAGGGATAATTACCTCAAATTTCTTCAAAGTTTTATTAGAATCTGTTAATAAATCGTGTATAAACTTTAGATAAACCAAGTCATTAAGTGTAGGCCATCTGTGGCACAAGTTTGACTGGAAATTTTATCAACTTGCTACACATATCTAGCGGCAGGATAGATTACTGTGCAAAATAGCTGAGTTTATTTCGTCACTGTGACAAAGTACAATTCCCAAAACAAAACCGCCTTGTTGGAGAGATTTATGATAAGTTGGTTGATTATATTATTGGACTGTGCCTATGGCCACGCGTAGAGCTGGGCAAAAACGAAATGTTTGGAATTCGAATCTGATTTTAATGATTTTTCCGAATCGGATCGAATCTCGAATTCGATGTATATACCAAAATATCCCATTTTTACTGTTATAACTTGTCCCCATTGTGAAGATAAAAAAATTTATAGTTTGTAGTGTAAATTCAATTCACACTAAGAGCAACACTTTTCATATTTTAACGACGGAATATATTCGATTTTGGTCAAACTTGACCTTGCACTTCGTCGTTAAAAATGAAAATTTTAATCCCCTTTGCAAGTTTTTGTTCCTATGAACGATTTACGAATGATTCGAAGAAATTGTGCATCCAATCACCGAATCGAATTACCCGGCCCTAGCCACGCCTCGAGATTCTTTTAGGTTTGGTGAATTACTTGCTGTGGTCTGTCCGAGAACCTGCGGGGCGGACTTATACCCAACAACCACTAGACAAGAACCTTTGTAGTGTCTGTGTGTATGTTGTAGGTTACAGTATGTTACAGCCTTGTTGATAGGCACCTTGCTTGATCCTGAAACGGTCAAGCATCGAACCATCGCCCACCCGAACAAAACAATCGCGCTTAACCGACTAAGCCTCAGGATAATTCTGCAAAAATTGAGACACTAAAGATAGAATTTGAATTCTAAAATGTCAATGCTCTGTTCACTGTAACAAAAGTACAGTAAATTTACTTGTCATTTGCAGTAATTGCATATTTCCAAAGTTGAAAAATGCTATGTTGATGAAATTAATGCCAATTGTGGGCTGTTGATGGACCGCATCTTCGCGGTGCGTTCCATCAACAGCCCACATTCAGCCAAAAAAGTCAATTTTGAATGTTTTTATGATGCCGCCAGGTAAAATTACTGTCAAAAACCAGTGATTTTGTTACATTTTTGTTACAGTGTTGATATGGAAACTATAGTTTTTATAATATTTATAATTTACCTCAATCTGATTGTAGTAAATTTTTCTTCGTGAGGAAGAAGCAAAATTTCAAAAAAAAAATTATGTTTAAATATCACCAAGTGTCAATTACTGTTAAAGAACGACAATTTACTACATTTTTGTTCAACTATGAAAAATGCAGTAAATTTGCTGATTTTTTTCAGTAATTTTACTTTGCGATAATGAAATAAAACTATAAATCATACCTTCTGCCAATTATGGGCTGTTGATGGACCGCACCGACGAGGTGCGTTCCATCAACAGCTCATACTTGGCATAAATCCGATTAACAAAGCGTTTTCGAACTTTGAAATAAACATTCACTGCAAATGAGAGGTTAATTTACTGCAGTGTTTCGACAGTGTATTGAAATTTATTTTTCACTATAACAACCATAATCGATTACGACACTCGGTCCTGCAGATAGTCTTTTTTGCAAGTGATTACTGATATTGCAAATGTCTCTGTCGTTGGTTATGTTTATTTTATTAAAATTCACCCTGAGCAAGGTCTGAAGCAGTGCCTGAAGGGAACCAACTATCGGCGACTTAAAAGCAGAGATCTACTAAAACATGTGCTACCAGCAACTGCACTCTAAACGGGAAACATCCCAAATGGAACTGAACCGCCGTGGGAAAGTGCAGTGAGTGTTATCTGCCCTGGACAATGGTAAAACCATTCACCACTTCTTTGCTTCCTTTTAGTCGCCTCTTACGACACGCAGGGAATACGTTAGGACTCTTGGACCTCTTGTCTAGTTGGACATCAAGTTAGGGATAAATTTCAAGATTTGGAAACGTACTTAAGTACTACTGCGGAAATAATTGATGTTCGGACTCGTGACCTTTGTGGAATTCATGCTATCTGTATTTTTTCCGTTTGTACTCTAATACCTGTAACCTACTTTACTTCTTTAATACCATCAGGCTTGATCAGTAATTTTTGTTCAAACGTGTTTTGACAATTACGATTACTTGATGAATCGTGCCGTCGCGTTCTATCTGTGGCTTAAGTTTGACAAAATTAAATTTTTGTTTGGTGGAATATTAGGAGGATTTATGTTATCTGAAGTATTTCCTTTCGCATTCTAATATCTTGGCGTACAATTGCCCTATCTAGCAGGTTCATACAGAAGGCTAGGGCTGGGAAATTCGATTCGGAGATTCGAATCGATTCGAAGCGCAATATATTCGAATCAATCGTGAATCGTTCATAGGAGCAAATACTTACTTAATGGACTAGAATTTCCCTTTTTAACGACAAAATGAAATAGATTTTGGTGCAATCTGACCAAAATCGATTTTATTTTGTCGTTAAAATATGAAAATTGCTACTTTCAGACATGGAGTTTGAATTGAATATGCTCTGTAAAGTATAAATTTCTTGATTTCCGCAATGAAGACAACTTGTAATTATATAAATGGGATATTTGTTTTTTACATCTAATTGTGATTCGATCCGATTCAAAAAAATTATTCGAATCGAATTTGAATTCCAAATTCGGTTTTGTCCAGCCCTATAGACGGCAGCGTTACGTTGATATCACTGTACCAGTGGATCATACAGTCGCTGTAGCTCAAACTATCGGGACTCGTTTAGACTTCGGAGAGTGATTAAGATGATGGGTGATGCTTTATGGAAACCTATTCAATGATTTTTCTTTAGCGATAAGTATGAAGGATCATTTTTTCGTTATTTTTAGATTGCTCATACTTAACCCAACTTCATAAACTTAAAAACGAAGCAAAAAGAAAATGAATAGTCAAAAATAAAACAAACAAAAAATATCACTTAATGAGTAAGATCTAAAGACAGGTTTCAGAATAGTCCGTACGTAAAATTAAAAAAAATAAGAGGCGGAATAAATGACAATCATAAGAGAAAATAGACATCACTAACAACGCCACAAATCAATACCAATCAAATATACTGGAACAGTGAAAAATACGATAAACTTAAAGTTAATAGTTGCGAATAGAAAATAGTTTCCAACAACAACTACAACTTGTACAAAACATACAACAAAAAAAAAATAAAGGCTAACTAAAGAAAACCTGATAAAAGTAGGCATGAAACTGACAACAAAAAAAGTAAAAACTACGCAAAAAAGGTGAAATAAAATAGAAAGAGATAAAAGAAAATAGTGGTTCTTTTCGACCACAAATAGAAAACACGCCTCCGTGGCTTGAGATTTTCAATCGCGTGTTCCTTGGTAATTTATTCAATAATTTTTTGTAACGACAAGTACGACTCGTCCTTTATGAAATATTCATTTAATTTCCGATCAATTTAGAGGTCTCATTAGTTGGGGCTAATATTATCCACAGACAAATAGCGGTCTAGAAATTCATTACATATATGGCCCAAGTATGATTCGATATTTATGTAATGAAAAACTTATTTATCTTGATTAGAAATTTCATTTTGTCAAGCATGAGTCACAGATGGACCGCGTCTCATTGAAAACAAAACATGTTTAAATATCTTTTTAAGTAAGACTGGGTGGGCTGATGGGTGCACATCGCGCTCTGGTACAAGGTTAGATTTTTAAAACAGCATCTAGTGTGAAGCTATGATGAAGTATGCATCTGAAGATCATTATGTGCTCGATCCATCAGTGACCCGGGCGCGATCCATCAGTGACTCATATTTAACAAAATAAGTTTAGACCAGAAGATCTTCTGACCCAATAAAGCCGATCTGGTGAAAATGACAGGAGTGAAAAGCTGCATTAGGATTGGTTACAGAACATACAGTGAAAATGTCCTAATTTTAGTCAGAGCCGGGCAAATCGATTCAGTTAATCGAATCACAATATATTCGAATCAATTGTGAATCGTTGATAGGAACAAATACTTACTGAAGGGAATAGACTTTTCATTTTTAACGACAAAATGTAATCGATTTTGGTCAAATTTGACTAAAATCGATTATATTTAGTTCTTAAAATATAAAAATCGTTGCTCTTAGTGTGAATTGAAAATACATTGAAAAATATTCGAATCAGATTCGAATTCCATATGATCCGGTTTTGCCCAACCCTAGTTACAGGACATACAATGAAAATGTCCTAATTTTATTCGCTGTAGCAGAAACACTTTACCATGGTGATTCAGTTCCGTTTGGGATGTTTTCCGTTTAGAGTGCAGTTGCTGGTACAGTATCGTTTC
>OZ023140.1:6171793-6215212 GCA_963675895.2 Styela plicata
ATCCCAAAACGGAACTGAAACCGGTCCGTGTAAAGTGATTGCTTCAACAACTGGAGTTTGGGCAAAAGCCGAATCCTATTAAAATTCGAATTTGATTCGAATAATTTTTTCTAATCGGATCGAATCATGAATTCGATGTAAATTACAAATATCCCATTTTTACGATTACAACTTGTGTTAATCGTGAAAATTGAGAAATTTCTATATGTCTATAAGAGCAATAAATTTCATATCTTAACAAAATATATTCGATTTTGGTCAAATTTGACCAATTGTATTCGAATAATTTTATGATTCGAATCACTGAAATCGAATTGCCCAGGCCCTAGCTACAACGAATAAAAATGAGAACATTCTCACTGTATGTCCTGTAAACCAATCCTAAATGCAGCTTTTCACTTCTGTCATTTTCACCAGATCGGTTTTATTGGGTCAGAAGATCTTCTGGTCCAAACTTATTTTGTTACAGTATGAGTCACTGATGGATCGCGCCCGGGTCACTGATGGATCGATAGCACATAATGATCTTCAGAATGCATACTTCATCAAGGCTTTACGCTAGATGCTGTTTTTTAAAAAATCTGAAATCTAAAATCTTGTACCATGAGCGCGATGATGCACCCCACCATGCCTACCGAGTCTTACTTAGAAAGATATTTAAACATGTTTTGTTTTTCGATTGAGTACGCGGTCCATCTGTGGGCTCATGCTTGACAAAAAGAAATTTCTAATCGAGATAAATAAGTTTTTTAATTACATAAATATCGACTCATACTTGGGCCGTATATGTAAATGAATTTCTAGACCGCTATTTCATCAGTGGACAGTCTTAGCCTCGAATTATAAATTTGATCGGAAATTTAAATGAATATTTTCATAAAGGACGAGTCGTACTTGTCGCTACAAAATATTATGGAAAAAAATTTTTCAAGGAAACACGCGATTGAAAAACCTCACGCCACGGAGGCGTGTTTTCTATTTGTAGGTCGAAAAGAAACCCCCATCAAATCTCTCTTATATTCACGAAATTATATAATATATATATTTGTGTTTTATATTGAGATTTACTCTGAGCAAGAACGGAAGCAGTGTCCTGAAAAATTTAATGACAAAGACATACTACAAGATGTGCCATAAACTGCACTCTAATCGGAAAACATCCCAAAAGGAATTAAACTGTTTATGTAAAGTTCAATGAGTGGTATCCGCCCTGGGCGATGGTAAAGCCACCTACTACTTCTTTGCTTCCATTTAGTCGCCCTTTTACGACATGCAAAAAAGACGTACGGACTATTCTGAAGCCTTGTATCTAGAGGACTAAAGGTTGAATTGATCTCCGATTTATATTGACGAAATTTATAAATCTTGTTATCGCTTATACCTCTCACTGCATTAATAAGGTGCAAATAAATGACGAAAAAATGATCCTTCATACTTATCACTAAAGAAAATAGATTGAATAGATTTCCCATAAAAGAATCACACACCATCTTATTCACCCTCCAAAGTCTAAACGAGTCCCCAGCTGGTTTTGAGCTACAGCGACTGTATATATGATCCACTGGTACAGTGATAATCAACATAACGCTGCCGTCTGATAGGGCTGGGATTCCAAACCAAATCATTGGGAATTCGAATTCGATTCGAATAATTTTTTTTCGAATCGGATCGAATCACGAACTTGACGTAAATAACCAAATATCCCATTTTCGCAATTACAACTTGGCTTCATTTGTGAAAATCAAGAAATTTAATACTTTATAGAGCATATTTCAATTCACACTCCATGTCTAAAAGCAACAATTTTCATATTTTAACAACAAAATAAAATCGATTTTGGTCAGATTCGACCAAAATCGATTTCATTTTGTTGTCAAAAATGTAAATTCTAGTCCATTAAGTCAGTATTTGTTCCTATGAACAATTCACGATTGATTCGAATGCTTCGAATTCGAGGCACCAAATCGAATTACCCAGCCCTAGCCGTCTGCACGGACCTGCTAGATAGAAAATGAAATTGTGCGCCAAGATATTAGAAATACTTCAGATAACATAAATCCTCCAAAAATTCCACCAAACAAAAATTTAATAGCCACGGAATAGGACGCGCCTCGACGGCAACGATTCATCGGGTAATCGTAATTGTCAAAACACTTTTGAACAAAAATTACTGATCAAGTCTGATGGTATCAAAGAAGTAAAGTATGTTACAGGTATCAGAGTACAAACGGAAAAAATACAGATAACATGAATTCCACAAAGATCACAAGTCCACCTATTAATTATTTTCCGCAGTTAGTACTAAAGTACGTTTCCAAATCTTGAAATTTATATCCAACTAGACAAGAGGTCTAAGAGTCTTTCTACATACACACACGTTTTTTTTGCCAGGTTTTGTCTGTCCCTCCAATGTGCGCAGAGACTCTTCTCAGCTTCTTCTGAATCCCCCACCCATACTACACATAACTAGGCCTGTAGGTACGGGCTTTAGAATAATCCTAACGTATTCCCTGCGTGTCGTAAGAGGCGACTAAAACGAAGCAAAGAAGTGGTGGATAGTTTTACCATTGTCAAGGGCAGATAACACTCACTGCACTTTACCGCGGCGGTTCAGTTCCATTTGGGATGTTTCCCGTTTAGAGTGCAGTTGGCTGGTAACACATGTTTTAGTAGATCTCTTGCTTTTGTAAGTCGCCGATAGTGGTTTCCCTTCAGGCACTGCTTCAGACCTTGCTCGGGGTGAATTTTAATAAAATAAAACATAACCCAACGACAGAGACATTTGCAATATCAGTAATCACTTGCAAAAAAAGACTGTCTGCAGGACCGAGTGTCGTAATCGGTTATGGTTGTACAAGGGACACATTATAGTGAAAAATCAATTTCAATACACTGTCGAAACACTGCAGTAAATTAACCTCTCATTTGCAGTAAATGTTTATTTTCAAAAGTTCGAAAACGCTTTGTTAATCGGATTTATGCTAAGTATGGGCTGTTGATGAAACGCACCTCGTCGGTGCGTGCCATCAACAGCCCATAATTGGCAAAACAAAAAGATTGTTGATTTATAGTTTTATGTCCTTGATATCGCAAAGTAAAAATTACTGGCAAAAAGCAACGAATTTTCTGCTTTTTTCATAGTTGAACAAAAATGTAGTAAATTGTCGTTCTATAACAGAAATTGACACTTGGTGATATTGAAGCATAATTTTTTTTTGAAATTTTGCTTCTTCCTCACGAAGAAAAATTTACATTGGACACTTGGTGATATTAAATCATATTTTTTTTGGAAATTTTGCTTCTTCCTCACGAAGAAAAGTTTCATTACAATCAGATTAAAGTAAATTATATATATTATAAAAACTATAGTTTTCCATATCGACACTGTAGCAAAAATGCAAGCAAAATCACTTGTCTTTGGCAGTAATTTTTACTTGGCGGCATCATAAAAACATTCAAAAATTGACTTTTTTCGCTGAATGTGGGCTGTTGATGGAACGCACCGCGAAGATGCGGTCCAATCAACAGCCCACAATTTGGTATAAATTTCTTCTCAGCAAAAACATAGCATTTTTTCAACTTTTGGAAATATGCAATTACTGTAAATGATCAGTAAATTTACTGTACTTTTGTTACAGTGAACAGAGCATTGACATTTATAGAATTCAAATGCGGTAAAACAGAATTTTCTATCTTTAGTGTGTCAATTTTAGCTGAATTATCCTGAGGCTTAGTCGTTAAGCGCGATTTGTTTTGTTGTTCGGCGTGGCCGAATGGTTCGATGCTTGACCGTTTCACGATCAAGCGAGGTGCCTATCAACAAGGCACTTCACCGGGTAGCTGTAACATACAACATATACCCACAGACACTACAAAGGTTCTTGTCTAGTGTGGTCGTTTGGGTATACGTCCGTCCTGCAGGTTCTCGGACAGACCACAGCGAGTAATTCATCAAACCTAAAAGAATCTCGAGGCGTGGCTGGGTGCCGGGTAATTCGATAGGGCCGGGCAATTCGATTCGGTCATTGGATGCACAATATCTTCGAATCATTCGTAAATCGTTCATAGGAACAAAAACTTGTAAAGGGAAATTAGGATTTTTATTTTTAAACGACGAAAGGTGCAATCGAATGTTTGGTCAAATTTGACCGAAATCGATTTATTTATTCCGTCGTTAAAAATATGAAAATTGTTGCTCTCAGTATGAATTGAATTTACACTACAAACTATGAAATTTTTTTAATCTTCACAGTGGGGACAAGTTATAACAGTAAAAATGGGAATATTTTGGTAAATACATCGAATTCGAGATTCGATCCTTGATTCGGGACAAATCATTAAAAATCAGATTCGAATTCCAAATAATTCGTTTTTTTATGCCCAGCCCTACGCGTGGCCATAAGGCACAGTCCAATAATATAATCAACCAACTTATCATAAATCTCATCAACAAGGCGGTTTTGTTTTGGGAATTGTACTCTGTCACAGTGACGAAATCAACTCAGCTATTTTTGCACAGTAATCTATTTGTCTGCCCGCTAAATATGTGTAGAAAGTTAATAAAATTTCCAGTCAAACTTGTGCCACAGATGGCCTACACTTAATGACTTGGGTTTATCTAAAGTTTATACACGATTTATTAACAGATTCTAATAAAACTTTGAAGAAATTTGAGGACATAATTATCCCTGATACACTGTGATAAAAAGACAGAGGATTCGCCGTAGACATTTTGCAGTAATCGTATATCTTCAAAATTTCAAGAAAACATATGGATGAAAGTATGTATGCTGATTGAAAATAGATAATCGCGTTCACCAATCATAACAGCTCATACTCGGCTGAATAAATACATTTTAGTTTTTTTCTAGTAAAAAAACTGTGAAATTCTTTGGGTGATAAGTTTGCTGCTTCTTTCTAATAGTGATACTACAATATTTTTTACAGCATGTGTCATAATATTTTGCAAGCATTTCCGGTTTTGTTGTTAAACATATTACGTTATGATGTCGTAATTAAAAATAATAATGATGTCATTATATAAACGTTACTTTTGTGTATGTGCATAAAAATTAAATTTGTAGTTTTTGATGTTAATTAAAGATACACGTTTCTTAAAGTTACCTTGTTACGTCATAAAAGTGTTGCGATTCAGTAAATCAAATGCATAGTGACGTAATACTATGGCGTTGATCGATACGTATTTTCTGTTTTTTTTTCTCTTTACAGTATATTCGTATGGAGCAGCAAGCCCAGAAACGGCGCCAAATCGTGGCACGCCTCCAGCGTCTTCGTTTCAGAACGGGGACTCGAACCCGAGATCTTCAACTTGCGATGCCAACATGTTTAACAGCAGGCCAACGTGCCTACTACGAGGTACATTTTCCCAAGATGTTCTGAATCCCATTCGGAATAATATTGTTAAGTCAACTTTTCGTTAAGTATGAGCCACTGATGGATCGCGTCGATGAGAAGCGGTCGGACATCTGTTGACGCATGTTTGACAAAATAAAATTTTTGATTGGGATGTGTGAAGTGTGCGATATCGTTAAATTACACTTTTTAGGAATCAACTGAATTAATTAAGCAGTACAAACGACCTCTGGTGGTAAATTCATGCGCGAATGACTAATGTTTTTGAAACTATTAGCAGTTTCTCCCGTTTAAACAGGTAAAAATTAACTCTTGTAGAAATTCCACCCAGGGAAAAACAAATCGAATGGAATCGCACCTCACCCAGTTTTGCCCCAATAGAATTTCAACCAGTGTACTCGAACCTAGTGAAGTTGCACTGAGTGGAATTTGCACTCAATGGACTTGCTGCATTTTCACTAGGTTAAGCTCAATGGGGTGCTTCGCAATTTCGCGGGCACAAAATCTATCTACTGGGGTGCAATTCTATTGAGTGCGAATCCACTGGATGCTAACTAAAACGAGCAAATTATTATATGTACAATTCCACTGGGACAATACTCTGTAATGTGCAATAACATTAAGTGCAAAACACCTTTATGTGTAATAATATATACCCGCTTTGTGCAAAAGAGTTCTTGTAGTTTATATGACCTTCAAATACTATGCAGGCCCGATAGAATTAATTAATCACGACTGAAAGAACTTCGTTGTAGTTTCACTGGGGCGATGTCGTGTGTGCAATTACAATGTGGTGAAAAATTACGCCTTTGAAAACGCCTTTATGTGCAATTAAAATAAATAAACACATATTGTGTTCAGCACCCTCGGAGGAAGTGGAAAAGCGTGACTGTGTGCTATTCCACTGGGGCAATACACTCTGTTTGTGTGCAATTACATCGGGTATTTGGTATCCAGAGAAATAAAATTATCTTTATAAAATAAGTGTATTTATGTGCAATCAATCCCGTTGTGTTGAAGTTTCGGTAATCACTTTCAGCGGGCCCGAAAGGCGTGGAAGAGCTCGACTGACGTGAAAAAACTTAAGAAGGTAATTAGCAGCTCCCCGTTAAGCTGAGAAAAATACGCCCAAAACTGGGCCATTAAAATTGTGATTTAGACAGGAGGGGAACTATATATTACGAGGTGAATTTTTGTCTTCGGCGTTGCCCATTCTTATTGAATATATTTCGTGGAAATTTGCGACCACTGCTGCTGCAGAATAAAATATCACTTTTTAATAGGCCCATACGCCATGAATTCCCTGTGAAATTGTCGATGTGATTATACGTGCGTTGCGCTCTTATTAGACACTTGAAAATTTTTTTCGTATCGAAAATAACACTCGGATCTTTTTTGAGACAATAATTCGACAATTTTTTTTGCGCGCGACTGCATCGGACATTGATTTTTATTAAAGTTCTGCTAATAGAATAGGATTTTATTTTTTCCTGAGGGAGAGGAAAACCGAGAATACGGCTTCTTACCATATAGCGAACTACGACCTCTTGTGCAGACACCAGTTCCGAATCGGGGGTGAGGATTTTTGGCTTAATATTTTAACAGTACATGGACAGCGGTAACATCCAGCAGACCTCTCGCATAATCATATCTCACAGGATTCGAACCCAGGACGAGGGTGATGCGTAGCTGGAAGCGTATTTCCAATAGTATACCGATTGAGCTAACCGGGCACCCCAATAATAAATAGGGCGTTGAAAGGACGAAGGGCAAAAACTTAACTGCAGCATTAACTTAGAAAAATTAACTCAAAAACTTAACTGCAAACCCAACACACTTCTCCTCCAGTCAGGTGAGCTTTGAAAAAAGTTGGCCGCCATATTTACGATTATAGAACACTTTGCAATACCATTTCCTCAACTTTTAATTATAGTGTATATGCCTTTTTTAAGAAATGAACGAAATAAATGACTTTACCGATATTGCTCTGCTCTAATCCCATTGATCTATTATCATTGATTGATCCAAACTGGTAATCACTGAACTATGTAATATCCCCTTGTATGCGACTTTAACGACCAGATTTGCGTCAATAGCTGTAGATCGCAGATTCGAAGGCATTAAATCAGCAATTGATACGATAAGGTGGGTGCCCGGTTAGCTCAGTCGGTAAAGCGTTTCGTGATTACGTTTCGAGGTACGCATCTCTAATCGTCAAGAAGCAAGTTCGGACTCTGTGGCGGATAAGGATCAAGTAATAATTCCAGAATAAGTCACCCCGATTCGGAACCTGTATCTGCACGAGGGGCCATGGTTCGCCACATTGTTTAAGCTATATTCTCGGCTTTCTTCCCACACAGGATAAAAACGAAATCCTATCCTAGTTTCATTTTTATCTTGCGAGAAAAGGACGCCGAAACACGACTGGTTTAAATAGTAGCATGCCAGTTCCAAGTCTGTGAGTTGAGGTTTTAGCCTAGATGTTCAACTAATGGGTATGATCGTATTTACAGCTTAGATATTAAAGACAACATAGTAGGGGAACATTGGGATCAAGGAGGTACAGCATAGAACAGAAAATTATTACCCGGATCCAGATAGTGACTCCCCCTCACTACGCCACCTTCAAGACACCCCCAAGAACTAAAAATCCAAATACTGGATAAAGGGATAATATGGAAATGGGCTTTAGTGAAATCACCAACAAATCGAACTCGAATAAACAATTGGTACAAATAACATATGGAAAAAAAGACATGTAACCTAAGTTACAAATTATCCTTGAATTTGGGGTTGCAGCTTGACTTAATGTTTGAAGTTCTTTGAATGACTTCGGTACTGGGTACACAAAGGTTAAATGCAAATGCTGTTTGAAACATACACAGTACAGGGAAAGACCGGCTGATTTCAGAATTAGGCAAATGTTAACAAGTTGGGGGTTCACCTCCAGCCTCAGCGATGAGATCCATCTGTGGATTATGCTTGGCAAGAGCTGTGACATAAATTTTGTGTTGGGTTTGCCTCATATACGGTACTGCATACCTGTATACAGAAAACAGCTAACAGTCTAAATGCATTTAATACTTTTTCAAGCTATCAAATGCCTGATGTCTTTAAATTCGGAAATTTTTGAAGCCTTCTAAGCGGTAAAAGCAATACCTGCCCCTGGACGAGGCACTGTAACCCACTGTCTTGTAACGATAACCTTCCCGGTTCCTCATTGGTTCCAAACTGAATGTAATGACACTGGACAAGACGCAAGATAAATCTCTTAACCAGATATAATTGTAACGTTAAATGTTGTTAATTAGGGGTGCCCAGTTCAGAGGCTAAGTTCTACTCAATCGATAGCCTACCTAAAGCATTGGTAATACTACACATCTAGCTTTAGTTGCGCATCACTGACGTCCTGGGTTCGAATCCCAAGGGTGGTTAATTATATGCGAGAGGTTTGCTAGAGGGCTCGTCGGTGAACGGTGGTTCATGAAAGCACTGCTTTCAGCTTTCTCTACCAACCATGCTGCATGTCCAATGCACAGGAAAAATGAGTAATATGATTAGCCAAAATAACCCATCCCGATTCGGAACTGGTGTCTGCACTGCACCACAGGATAAAAATGAAAATCCTATGCTATCCTAGCTTAAGTCTAATGCAAATTCCAAACTGTTAGTTAATGCTTTTTCAAATTGGCAAATACAAACGCCTGACTACTTTAAATTTTGAAAAATTATCGAAATGCTGAGTTATTTCAATGAATAAAAGCTTTAGAGGTGGAGGTTTGAATCCTGTGAAATGAGAACTCTGATTTGGTAAAAGATGTTTAAGTTATATTTGCGACGAGCCTGTTGGACACTTCTCCGTGTCTCATGAAAAGTTATGTTCCTTCACAGGAAAAAAGGAGTAGAAGGTCAGATCCAAACCTGATTTGCACAAGACTGAGAGGCCGCGGTCTGTGTGATACTCTGTTCTGCGTATGGTTAGGCTTTATGATTGGTTTTTCTCAGTCTGTGTCAGCAATATAAAAATGAATTCCTACTGCCTACAGCCTATATTCAGTATTAATCTGTTGATTGAAGCGCTGTGTCAGAAACTATCCAAAATAAATTTTTATTAAATAGTATTTCCCAATTTGTGTCTTTTCTAGAAGTTCAATAACTCAGTACTATAAATCTGGCATCTTTTATAGGTCCTATACTCTTATCATATAATTTTACTATATTAGTAAATTGTATATTATTATTATTACATACAACATAAAGACACCATGATTGAACAAGAGCACATAGACTTTGTTCTAAATCACCAATTGTTCTATCCTGTGGCTGCTTTTGTTGGGTTCATCTTTTTACTGATTGTTCTGAAGCTGTTGGTTGGCTCTCGTTCATCGGAACCTCGTCAATCGTTAGAAGATGCGCCTAAATCTACCTCCGCGAAACGCAAGAAGGGAAAGAAGCAAAAAGCAAGCCAAAGAAAAGAAGGTTCGGTTTTAAACTGTTTTTATTCAAATTTGTTCAATGTATTTCTGTTGTAGAAACTTCATCCTGCCATGATGATGAAAATAATATCATTTATATTTTTTTTATTAAATTCACTCTGGGGAAGGCCATAGGCAGTGCCTAAAAGGAACCAACTAACGGCCACTTAATAGCAAAGAACTACTTAAAAGATGTAGTACCAGCAACTGCCCTCTTAAGTGGAAACCATTCCAAATGGAACTGAATCGCTATGGTAAGTGTGCAGTAAGTGGTGATCTGTCATGGGCGATACTAAAATCGACTACCACTCCCTCGTTTCCTTCTAGTCGCTTCTTACGACTCTCAGGAGGTACGTTTGGACTATCCTAAAGCCTATGCCTGTGTTACATTCAGCGACTGACAGATTTTATTGAAATGTACTTTTCCTTTTAGGTTCCTTTTAGGCACTGCTTCTGGCCTTGCTCAAGGTGAATTTTAATAAAAAAAATTTCATAGAATAGAAAGACATAGAAAATTCCAAATATCCATGAAATAGCATATATTTGGAAGTCTTTTATACAACAGTATTTTGCCAACCAATCAAGTGCTGTTGCTGGTACTATACATTTTGTAGTACTAAGCTCTTTGCTATTAAGTAGCCGTTGATGGTTTTCGTTTTTAGGCAGCGCTTTCGATCTTGCTCAGAGTGAAAAAAAATACATTTTGGTATCAGTACAAATTATATTCTGTAAAGCGGTTGCATTCGGGAAAATTTTCAATGATTTTGAAATACCATACAGTACACTACTCTGCAACTCAGACGCCCAAAGAAAATAGATTCCATCAGAAGAAACTTCATCAAATGTGCAATATTTCATGCTAAATCTCTTGCAAGAAGAATAAAATGACTCTTTTTTGAGTGTATGGTAATGACCAAACTGTGTAGTAAAAGGTTCAAAATCATCAATACTGCTGTGGAATAACATGTTGTTGCTGGTTTTGAAGCTTTTTTGTCCATTCCAAAAAAAAAACAAGGATTGATTCCATAGCCCTGTCGGTACGGGCTTTGGAATAGTCCTTACGTGTTCCTTGCTGGATGCTTTTTGTTGGTTCTTTTTCAGTCACTGCTTCCAGTCTTGCTCAGGAAATAAATAAAAAAAAAATGTTAACTTATAAGGTTTTTCATCAGGCTTTCAGATTCACCAAGAGTGAAAAAAGATTCTCGAAAAAAAACAAATACGAAATTGATGATTTAATAGAAACTGGTAATAAACGAAGTTTAGAGGAGGGACAAATTTTTAAGATATAAGAAAAAAAGGTAAATTTCGTATATTAAATTTCCTTCATTATACTAACATGTATGCGGAGTGACAGAATATTGTTTTCTTCAGCTTCCTGCAGAGATGATTCCATTTTCTTCAGTTGAACGAAAGCTTTAAAATCAACATAGCTATTTCATACCAGTTTTGATGTTTTTTTTTGCCGCCACTTCTTGGAGTGGACCACCCTGCCTAAGACCCTGTGCCAGTGGCCACTTATAGGCAGGCAGGGTTAGAATTGCTGGAAAGATATGATCTTTCCTTGTTCGTCTTAGTCTACCCAAGTTGTTTTTAAAACCCTTTTCTCTGCAGTTTGGTTGCTACCTAGACTAAAAAAGAGACATTTTAAACTTCTATCAAAAAATTCATCATTAAATTTTCGGGTATTTGCTAATTTTTTTTTCTGATGGCAGTTATTTGCCACGGGTGCCTGAGTAGCTGTCAGTCTGTATATACGGTTGTTTGTTTTGGAGACGAATGGTATTGTTACCAAGGTCATCTTTTTTTATATTGGGAAATCATTCGATGAGGAGTTAGATATCATTAGTCATTAGAGTCGCTCACTTCTTTTCAACATCAAAAATGTTGAATTAATATGTTGTTGACTTTAGTCTAATCGGCAGCTTGGCAAAATCTTGGCGATTTGGCGACTACATCACCCGAACAGGCCCCAGTCGAAGAGTGAACAAGGGAAAAAACCATGCTCTTCTTAAAAAGTGGTGAATCCTTGTAGTAATTGATCCACTAAGATATGAATCAAATTCGTTTTTGTCATAGGAAGCGTGAAATGCTAAACGGTATCTCAAATTCACTATAAAAGTTGACCTATCAACATTTCAAATAAAAGGAACTGCTGATATTTGACCCTACTTTGTCTATTTCACAGATAATCTGTTAGTTAATGTCAAATTCTGCAATGGAAAATTTGGTATATATTTTGGTTCCACTGGAAAAAAATTCAATTCAAGAGTAAAATCGAAAAGCGAAACTTTGTTTATTCATAATCTTTGAAAAGTGGTCCATCGCCCAGAGCAGATACCACTTACTGCACTTAACCATGCCGATTCATTCCCATTCGGGGTGTTTTCTGTTTAGAGTGCGGTTGCTGGTACTACATCTTTTAGTAGCTCTTTGCTATTAAATGGACGTTAGTTGGTTCCTTTCAAGAACTTCTTTTACTAGCCCTGCTCAGTGTAAATTTATATAAAAAAACAGATTATTTGAATAAAGACACTATATTACGTATCAGTGGGTGAAATTAAATACAGTATTGTAATTTGCACTCAAGAACCTCTACGCGATATTTAAATTTGTCCCGATTTATCAAGCATGATCCATAGATGGACCATATCTAATCGACATGGTCCATCTACCGCTCATGTTTGATTATTTTATTGGTGAAAGTGAATCATAGGTACCGGTATGTGTATTGATTTTACTAATGATAACAAGGTGACTAAATAAGTTTCACTTTATGTTGGTTGCAGTTATGTGCGTATACGATAGATTTTATATACTTTTAGAGATATTTGTGTGTTCTATAAATGAAGTCCAAGGTTTATCGTAAATTAATGCATCACTATTAAACATTAAATTTAAACACCCTCATCACCATTAAACATCATTAATTCTGTTGAAAACAGTAACGGTCAAGATCGAATATTTTACTTTATCGATTACATGCTGAAAAAATGAAATATACTATAATTTTGAAACTGGAACACCAAATTCATTTTAAATTTAGCCAGGTTTTTGGGATGAAAAGCAGCATTTTAATTTTTAGGGAAAAATATTAATCACAAACTCTAGTAACTTTGAGCATGATACACAACACTAAAACAAACACAAGGGAGCCATTATCTGTATGAATCCATCAAATATTAAAAGAATGTAAATATTTTTACGTTATTGGCGAAATAAGTTTTTATTCGAAAAGCAATTTTGCTACGGTACTAGTTATTGAAAATCCTCGTTCAGGATATTCGATTATATTAGGACTGGAGCATTTTTGGAGTAAGTCCAGGCTTGCAAATCTGCGGGTTTATGGGTTTCTAGAATCCCTTGTAAAACTCTCAAGAAGTTGTGATGAAATTTCAAAATACTCATTTCAAGGTTGGAAAATTGATTACTTAATGTTCATTTTGGTTATTTCCTGTGTAATCAAGCATTAATACCATCTAATCTGCTATGTTATCCTCTTTATAGGACTGTGAAAAAAATTTGGAATCTCCCAAATTGTAACGAATCAGGAAATCTGAAAAATCTATAAAAAATCTATCTATAATCTATAATATATAAATATCTATATATCTATAATATACAAAAATTATAAAAAAAACTGCCGATAAGTGCACAATCTTGGCTGATACAGATATTTCTAAAATGCTTGAAAATGAGTTCGACATATCGGTTATGCCCAAGTCGTGTATGGATACCGGTGGAATGCGCCACTAAGACACAGTCAATCTGTGACTCATACTCGTACAAAATAAGAGGTTGAATCCAGGAAGCATTCTATTAATAATGGCCTCTATATGAAATGAACTTTATTTTTATTTATTTTTTTTGTATTAAAACTCACTTCGGGTAAAACTGCAGGAGATAACATACTTTAAAATTTCCTGAAGCCATAAAGTGCAAAGAGCTACATGAAATGCAGGAATAGGAACTAAGTAATCTCCATCCCTTACAGACGTCTATTGACACGAGTTTTCCTAGAGCCATGCAGATCAACACGATCATTAAAGGCAAGGAATTCCAAAGTTTGGAGATTTTTTAAAAAAACTTCTTGCATAGAACTGTTTGTGACACTGTGGAACTTTCACAGATATCCTGTCCTATCATGAGTTATTTGACAGTTATAGTCGGTTTCATCACGTCATATGATATCAGTCCTTGACAAGTGACTAAAATGTTGGTTTCCTAGTTGAAAAATTACCAGTCTCACTTGCAAAATCAGAATTATTTGATGAAAATATCTTTCTTCAAGCATGGACAATTGATAGTGTTACTTGAGTGAGCTCTATATATGGCCCATACTTGTCAAAATCATTTCCATATAAAATCAAAATATTTTCTCTTGTTGTATTCGGACCGGCACAATGTCACCTACTTTGCTGGTCAGACACCTGAAGAAATGTGGTCCCATCAGAAAAAATTTTTGTCATGGGCAATATTTCATGATAATTATTACCGCTACCGGTATATATCTTTCTAGAAGATTGGCATGTCTCCTTTGGTGTGTGTGGTAGCAATCAATCTGTAGAAAAAGGGTTCAAAATCATCAATGCTGCAATGAAATAGCAGTGTTGATGGTTTTGAAGCTTTTTCATCACCCGAAAAATAGCGTCGTCGATTTGGACACCCGAAGAAAAACAAAGGTTTTAATACTTTTGTTTTATTATTCAACATTCCTATTTAATGGAATATGTTATGTCTTAATCTTAGCATTCATTCCCAGGAGATTAAAAGCATGAGTTTATGCACCTGCTATCCACCCTGAGAATATAATTTCTTTGTCTATATTTGTAAATGAATCATGGCTGGGCCACAAATTGCCTGTGTGGGTATCATAGAGCCATGCCTGATGAGGCTTTGTTAAATTTTATTATTTCTAGACTGTCTGGAGGTGTCTTTTGTTTTTATGCCGTTTAATTGATCTGTTTGCTAGTCGTACTAATTAGTTTTGATCTGCTCGTCTGTGTTACTAATTTGTATAATTTCATTAGGCGCTGTTCAAGGATGTCCGAAAGGAATTGAATATTTTTGAATGAATTCTGAAAAGATCTTATTCAATATGGTAGAATTCTTGATTTTGTATACATTTCAGAATAGTGGCATATTAGTTTTTATTCAATAAATTGGCAAAAATTCTGCAGAAAAAATATTTAATTTGATGTTAGTTTATGGGAAAAAAGGGATTTTGGAACTATAATCATGGTTTTCAATATTTTATAATCATTCTTTTCCCCTAAAATGTTTATAAAACTGTTTATTTTAAAAAAAAAATGATGAATTTAGGATATATTTGACATTCATGTTTAAAATAAATTTTTCAGAATATTTTTAGAATAGTAGAATGTTCGGTTTTTGCCATCCCTGGCACTGGTGTTAGGTGATCAACCAGTACTGTCCTTGTAGCTAAGTTTCAATGATTTTCTAAATTTAATATATAAATAGAATATTGTTTCAACGTTTCAGATGAACGAGATTGTTGATGTTTCCTTATATTTGTACATTTTGTGATGTAAAATTTGGCATATATCATGATTTCTAGTCAGAGGTTCAAGAGTCTTTCTACACACTTACACAAATTTATTTCTGTAACGTTTCATCTGACCAAGGTCGGACTTCTTCAGACAATCATTATCAACAATTTTTGTGGAAAAAATTTATTTCTGTAATTTTTTGTCGGACCAATGTCAGACTTCCTTAGACAAGTATTTTCCACTATTTTTGTTAAAAATATTTATTTCTGTTACGTTTCGTCGGACCAGGTCAAACTTCCTCAGACAAGCATTTTCAACAATCTTTATTGAAAAAATTTAATTTCTGTAACGTTCCGTCGGACCAGGTCAAACTTCCTCAGACAAGCATTTTCAACAATCTTTATTGAAAAAATTTAATTTCTGTAACGTTCCGTCGGACCAGGTCAAACTTCCTCAGACAAGCATTTTCAACAATCTTTATTGAAAAAATTTAATTTCTGTAACGTTCCGTCGGACCAAGGTCAAACTTCCTCAGACAAGCATTTTCAACAATCTTTATTGAAAAAATTTAATTTCTGTAACGTTCCGTCGGACCAAGGTCAGACTCCCTCAGACAAGCATTCTCAACAATCTTTGTTGAAAAAATTTATATCTGTAAAGTTTCGTCGGACCAATGTCAAACTTCCTTAGACAAGCATTTTCAACAATCTTTGTGGAAAAAATTTATTTCTGTAGCGTTTCGTCGGACCAAAGTCAGTCTTCATCAGACAAGCATTTTCAACAATCTTTGTTAAAATAATTTATTTCTGTAGCGTTTCGTCGAACCAAAGTCAGACTTGCTCAGACAAGCATTCTCAACAATCTCTGTTGAAAATACTTGTCTGAGAAAGTCTGACCTTGGTCAGACAAAACATTACAGAAATAAATTTGTGTATATGTGTAGAAAAAATCCTAAACTTCATGTCCTAGTTTATTCTCTTAAGCATCCTTGCTTTTAGCATGCGGATCCACTTATGTGAAGGCATAGAAGAAGGATAAGTAGTTAATCCCAACCAGGAGCATATCATAATTCCATTGCAAACAGATCTCTTTATGAATAATGAAATTACTTATAATTAGAATTCCGCAAAACCTGAGGCTGCCAAAATGCCAGGTGCTTTGGTACTCAGACACCCAAAGTGAATGGACACCCGAAGGAGAACAGAACGGACACCCGAAGAAAAACAGGACAGGGCTGTCACCCTAACCTGAATATTAGACTAATGACATCTCTAGAAATAACATTGAATTAATAATTAAGTCAAGCAAACGTTAGCACATGTTTGAGATACAAATAATCTAGATTAAAGACAGATGGGAGAAGGATTTTCTCACATTTTAAACTAGCAGCACTAGGCCTGTCCGAAATATATGATTCTGTTCGTGAATCATGAATTATTTGATTTTCCTATTGATTCGAAATCAGCATATTTGGAAAAAGTATACCTTTTCAAAAAATAGACGTATATTTTTTAGTGTTTTAACAATATTTTGAAAAAAAAAAATTTTTTTGTTTATTATAATATTGCCGATTCGGATTTTTAATTCGATTCATAACATTTATTTGATTCAATTCTGAATCCAACAAAAATTTGATTTTGGCCTTGGGCTTTGGAAAGCTTAGAATAGGCTCAAACATATGGCAAATCAAAATCTTCCCGGTAGATACCAGTTTTTAATTGAAGTCGAAGTTTTTACGTTTTTCTTGTCCACACATATGGTTGGTGAAAAAACCTGTAACTAGGGCTGGGCAAAACCGTATCCTTTGGAATTCAAATCTGATTTGAATAATTTTTTCGAATCTGATCAAATCACTATTTCTCTGTAAATAACGAATATCCCATTTATCATATCTTAACTTGACCTTTTTGTGAAATATAGAAATTTATAGTTCGTAATGTATTACAATTCACACTAAGAGCAAAAATTTTTATATTTCAACAAGAAATACAGTCAATTTTGGTCAAATTTCTAGATTAAAGACAGACGTGAGAAGGATTTTCTCACATTTTAAATGATTGTGGTGACTGATTGTGGTGACTGCGGTGGATGTTTAAGCAGGAGTAGGCCTGTCCGAAATATTTGATTCTGTTCGTGAATAATGAATTATTCGATTCAATGTTCCCAGTGATTTGAAGTCGGGTTATTTAGAAAAAGTATACCTTTTCAAAAAATGGACTTATATTTTAATATTTTGACGAATATTTGAAAAAAACACTTTTTTTGGTCATTTATTATAATACTTCCGATTCGAATGTTAAATTCGATTCTGAATTCAACAGATATTTTATTTCGGCCTTTCCTAAACAGCAGTTATCCTAATATCAGAATCTGACAACCAGGCCCTCGTTAAAATCAGTTACATATGGATCAAGCCAGAATGGCTGAATGATAGCTACTATGCTACTCAGACACCAAGGGAGAAAATTTATAACTCTCATGGCCACAATACACGCGAGGTTGTCTTCAGATGCGTTGCATTACGTTTCGGGTAATAAAATGAAAACGGCAATACACACCTGCATTGCTTTGCGTTAATCGTGTTTACATGTGTACAAAGCTCAAAAGCAAAAGCAAAAAAGAAACAGTTAGCTTTCATAGCAAACCGTTCTGTTTCATTGGTATACGTAAGGAAATGCATATAAAGCATTGCGCTTGCGTAAAATGCAAGGGTAAAATAAAACAAACCAAGGAAAAATGCAACCTACGCAAACGTGTAGTGCGACCTTTAGTTTTTGAAAATAATGAAATAATATTAAAAAGCATTAGGAATATACTTCGAAATACAGAAAATATATGTTTAAGGTCAGGTCAAATTCTCACCTTCCATACGGAACTGGTGCTAAATACAAGTAAGATAAGATAATATGTCATTTTTCATCATGTGGGAGAGGAAAACTGAGAATAGGCTCAATCTTATAGCAAATCACGATCTCCACTGTAGATACCAGCTTTGAATTGAAATGGAAGTTATGGCCCGACCTTTCGCTGATTTTTCTTTTTCACGGACATGGTTGGTGGAAAAACCCGTAACTAGGGCTTGGCAAAACCGAATCATTTGGAATTCGAATAATTTTTTCAAATAGGATCGAATCACTAATTCTTTGTAAATAATAAATGTCCCATTTTATCTATTACAACTTGACCTCTTTGTGAAAATATAGAAATTTATAGTTTGTAATGTATTATCAATTCACACTAAGAGCATATTTTAACGATGAAATTTAATCAATTTCGGTCAAATTTGACGAGAATCGATTGCAATTCGTAGCTAAAAATTAAAATCCTGGTTCACCTAACAAATTTTTTTTCCTATGGGTGATTCACGATTGATTCGAATTTATTGTGCTTCGTATCACCGAATCGAACTACCCTGCCCTGCCCGTATCTACCTGTTTCATTACTTATCGTGCACTGGAAAGCATAGTTCGTAATCTGGTGGCCGATCTACTGTTATGTAGATGCCAGGGTGTCAGATACAAGAAGAAAATAGTTATGTACAATAAACAATTGATGCAATTCTTTTTTGGGTTTCTGATGTTAACAAACTATCGTAAAACATTTAAAATCATCAATATTGCCTTGAAAGTATCTTGTGACAATCAGAAATATATGCCATGGCAAATCAGTGTGTATTTCGTTTACATTTTTTGTTTGCTCATTTTTAGTATGAGCATATTTGAGAAAATACAGGCGAACACTGGTAAGCTAATGGGGTCACTATCATTAGAAAGGAATGAGCTTTGTGGATTGGTCCATAACTGGGCGGCATCAGGTATATTTTGTACCGGCATACCGCTGCCAAAATATCGGTATTTCCGGTACTATTGCCATTTTCTTCTAACAAAAACATGCTCTTGTGTCATTTTAGTGAGCCACGTGAGGCGCCACCTAGTTTAAAAAAGAAAAGGGGCATGATTCCAAATGCGGGCGGTTGTAAGTGGTCTAAAGACCCGTTCTTGTCGTTACTTGACGCAATTATGTATCAACTTGCAACCATTTTAGGTGGAATGTCACGAAGTGCCGGTATCATGGCAAACCGACATTGCGAAAATTGACGCGATATAATATTTTAGAAAACTCAATACGGGTATTTACCGTCCTACCGATATGCCGCCCAGCTCTAGCTTGGCCCGAGTCAGTACCTGGACCATATCTCGGCATCATGATCAATTAATGCCCCAAACTTAGCAGGATATATTTGACCAAATTGATTTCTTTACAATAAACTTGAATAATCAATCTTTTTCCAGGATGGAAAATCTAAAAGTAAATCTAAGAAGAAGAAGAATCAATCTAATAATAAAGTTGAAACTACAGAAGATCAACTAATCGATTCTGTTGCGGATTGTAAGAACCATTATTTTATATTATTAGGGTTGGATCATATTATTCCACTCCCAATTAGGGCTGGGCAATTCAATTCGGTGATTTGAATCGATCAAAGCACAATATATTCGAATCAATCGTGAATCGTTCACAGGAACAAATACTTACTAAATGGACTAGAATTTTTATTTTTAACTATAAAATGCAATCAATTTTGGTCAAATTTGACCAAAATCGATTTCATTTTGTCGTTGAAATATGAAAATTTTTGCTTTTAGACATGGAGTGCGAATTTAAAATATACACTGCAAACTATAAATGTCCTGATTTTCACAATGAAGACAAGTTATAATTGTGAAAATGGGATATTTGTTATTTACATCGACGTTCGTGATTCGATCCGATTTAAAAAAGTTATTCGAATCAAATTCGAATTCTGAATGATTCGGTTTTGCCCAGCCCTACTCCCAAGTAAGTGAAGCTGGGAATAGCACCTAAAAAATGCTGACAAAAGTCACAAATAAGAATATTAAATTCCAATGAGCACGACCATAAATTTCGATGCTTGCAATTCATAGAAAAATATTCGTTCTAATCGGGGAATAGTCAGAGATGACAAATCAGAGAATCTATAGAATGCGTGAAAAAAAGAACAAAAACTTCACGAAATGAATTATACTCTTTTTAGCAAAAATGTTTAGATCATAAAAAATACTGATAGGATGGGATTTTAATTCTATTCTGTGGGAGAGGAAAGCCAAGAATACAATTTAGACATATGGCCAACCATGATCTCTCGTGCAGACCAAAGTACCTAATTAGGGGTGAAATTTTGAAGCTAACTTTCTTCTTTTTCCTCTGCATGAACGTCACATTCGGCCAAATACTAAATTATCATATTTGGCAAAGTGAGATTTTGTCTGAACAATCCTTCGCCTTCCTGTGATTTTCTATCGATTCTTTTAATAGATTTTGATCATAACCAAACTTCTAAAAATTCAGTGATCTACGAGATCGGTCAATTTTAATATAAACCTAATCAATTTTGATTGGATTGGTGCTGATATTGTTCGAAATATTTGATTTGGTTGTTGATTCGTGAGATAAACTAGTCAATTTTGTGCCGCGATGGCCTAGTGGTTAAACATGTTGGCATCGCAGGTTGAAGATCTCGGGTTCGAGCCTCATCGAGTCCGGCTAGCTTATCCATGCCCACCACTCAACCCAGGGTGTAATAACTTGGGCAGGCTAAGCCGAACAGGAAAAGATCATATCTTTCCAGCAATTGTAACCCTGTCCGTCTATAAGTGGCCGCTGTTACAGGGCCTTGAACAGGGTGATCCTCTCTGAGAAGTGGCTGTAAAAAAAATATTCAATTATTCCAATTATTCAAAATCAGCTATTCAGAAGTGTATATAATTTCAGGAAATCATTTCCATATTCTCAAACAATTTTCTGAAGAGACATCGACTCGGATATTCGAATCATAAAAATTATTTGATTCGATTCTGAAATCAAAAGATACGTGAAGCTCATCACTAGGGCTGGGCACAACCGAATCATTTCATTAGAATCTGATTCGAATATTTCTTCCATCATATTTTTTGGTCAAATTTGACCAAAATCGATTGCATTTTCTTGTTAAAAATGAAAATTTAAGTTCATTTAGCAAGTTTTCGTTCCTATGAACGATTCACTATTAATTTGAATAAATTGTGATTCGAATCACCGAATCCAATTGCCCTGCCCTACTCATCACTACTATAAAATCATATTTTCTCAAATTCATAAGATAGGATTTCATTTTTATCCTGCAGGAGAGGCAAGCCGGAAATACGGCTCATTCAAATGACAACACCTGGCCTCTCGTGCAAACACCGGTTTCGAATTGAGGTGGAGGTTTTTGGCTTATCATATTTCTTATTTTCCTGTGCCATGGACCTTGTAGACTTGTGAATGTTCAAACACGATACTATGTTCACGTTTGCAACGATATTATTTTCAGCTGGTGAATGGAAAACGGTCAGTACGAAAGAACAGCGTGAACAGCAAAAGCGAGAAAAACGAAAATTAGAAGAAGATGTGGCTGTTGCCGTGGAAACAGCAGAAAAAGCTAGTCTTGTACCTCTTGTGCAGCCTGTTTATAAACCAACTCCCAATATTTCTGCGATTGCTAAAGGTTTGTTACTTTATTCTTTCGTTTTTGTCATCTTCAAAATTTTTTTTAGGAAGCAACTGCCGTGGACTTAGTTTGTTTTTTACACAATTTCTGATTCTAATATTCGATCCGGGAAAATCATTCGATTCTGATGTCAAAAAAATATTCGGATCTGGTCACCCCTATCTGCAAGTCTACTACACTTTTATTACTGGGAAAGAGACATTTGAACTTTGATAGGAAATTTTTTCTCTAATAAAACTATTTTCTTCAGGTGTCCAAATAGTACAGTTGCTGACATAAAGATCATGGGAATTTATTTCTTTTTGATAGCTGGAGTTTCATACATATATACATATACATACATACTTTTTTCGACAAACCATCCAAACACACTGACACGAACAAAACCAAACAAAAATGATGGAAAGTCGGAAAAGAAATAAAAATAAAAATTTTAAAACGTATACTATCAGTTTTCAGACCTGTTTACCTAGACACAAAACTCACACACAAACTAAAAAAACACGAGATATTTCACTCGGACCTGTGAAATTGGATGAGTTGCGCGAGCGATAGAAACCTAGGCGTCCATTATTTAAAAACAAATATATATATAAATTGTGTAACACTTCATTCACTACGCAAATATGAGAAGACGATGTTCTTGTTTGAAGTTTTTTTTTTGGTAGTGTTTTTGTGATTGTGAGAAGAGGAACAAATCATGATCTCCAGATACATACTTCATCAAGGATTGTCTAACCAGGTTTTGTAAAGTATGTGTCACTGATGGATCGGGTCGATGAGACGCAGTCCATCTGTGGCACATGCTTGACAAAATAAAATTTCTGATCGGGTTTAGTGAGCAAATGAAATAGATTTTTCTGAATTTCATTATTGAAATTTTACTGAAAAGAATTGTTAGCGTGAAAGATTTAGAATGTTATCGAGATTTTTTTTATATTCGAAATTATTTTTTCAGATTATATTCGAAATAGTAATATTTTCGGTTCTGGTAATCCCTGAATCGATCAAAGCACAATATATTCGAATCAATAAACGTGAATTGTTCATAGAAATGAATACTTACTGAAGGGACTAGAATTTTCATTTTTAACGATAAAATGCAATTGATTTTGGTCAAATTTGACCAAAATCGATTTCATTTTGTCGTTAAAATATGAAAATTGTTGCGTTTAGACATGGAGTGTGAATTCGAAACCTTTACCAGCCGCCAACATTTAAATATCTAAAAATTGACCAGTCTGTGATATGCTGTTGACAGCCTAGAATAGTTTTTTATTTTCAAAAGACCACTCACCACAATTGAAGTGGTTTAAATACCTATGAAATTGACATGAAGTGATTTAAATGACTGCCAGATCACTTTGTAGTTTATTATATTGTAGTCATTTGTATGTTTTTCTGTATTGATACCAACTCTATGGATTTTGAAATAGGCAACAATTTTATGTAATCATGCAGAAAACACCAGTAGCCTTCAACCAACACTGCCATGCCACTTTCTCGTGTATTGTAGTCATTCGTATGTTTTTCTATATTGATACCAATCCAATGAGTTTTGAAATGAACACCATTTTTATTTAATAATGCAGAAAACAACAGTAGCCCTCAACCAATGCTGCCAGGTCACTTTCTAGTGAGGGCAAACAACTATTTTTTGACTATTTTTTCGGTTAGAAAACTCGGCACGGGCCAATTGTAAAATTTATGGCAGCGTGATCCATCCTTCTGGCTTGTCTTTGACATAAGAATTTTCAGTGAGGTTTGTCTGACAGTTGAACAGAATGATTCTACGCTGTCAAAATTTTTTTTTTAAGTGTATCTTTAGTCAAGTTTAAAATGTTTGTTTTTCTATATTGATACCAAGCTGATAGATTTTGAAATAGATGACAATTTTTTGCAAAAATGCAGGAAACACTGGTGGCCCGCAACCAGGTCAATTCATAGGAACCAATGATATAGACCTGGGCGGTAAGACGGTAAATACCGGTATTGAGTTCTCCAAAATGTTGTATCGCGTTAATTTTTGCAATGTCGGTTCGCCGCGATGCCGATATTTTGTGACATACCATCTAAAATGGCCACTTACTGAACTATTGCAATAACATAAAACAGCAACCCGCCCACTATGCACCCTATTTTCTTAACTAGATCGCACATCACATGACTCATTAAAGCGACATAATAGCATGTTTTTGATAACAGAAAATGGCCTGACATACCCTTAATACCTTAATATTTTGGTGGCGATATGCTGCAACGCAAAAGTGGCAAATGAAAAACGCAACGCAAAAATGGCAAAAACACATTCTTGATTCTGCTTATTGCAACTTGTTACAGCAGTTAGGTTTCTGGTTATACATTTTATGTAACTCTTTGATGTTTTAGTGATCTTTAGTCATTAGTTAGTCTATATCAAGTCTTCCTTTCAACCAGGGTGGCAGAATCGTCATTTCTTCGGGTGTCCGAAATGTTTGTTATTTTCTTCAGGGGACCATAAAGCTACAAGATCATCAACACCGCTATTTCATAGCAGTATTTGTGATTTTGAACCTTTTCAAACAGTTTAGATGCTACGAGGCACTCGAAAACAGACATTCTAATCTTTAGAAAGATGTATATATAATGAAGTATTGCCTATTTGCTAAATTTTCTTAATTGCCTCGGGTGTGTGAGTAGCTGACATTCTGCCTGTCTGCTTCCAACCTTACTTGGAGAGAATTTCAATTAAAAAAAGTCAACAAGGTATACGCAGGATCTCCTGCAGAACCCTTTTGATAAAAACGAAAAATTTTCAAACGAATGAAGTTGTCATAAATTGTATTTCATTGTGAATAGGGCTGAGCAGTTCAGTCTGTAGATTCAAATGATTCAGAAGCACAAATTATTTTTATTATGGTTAGCTTATTATCGCTTTTTTGCAATCGATATTGATACCGATATTACTTTGTAAAATTAAGTGGAATTACCCTGATGCTTTTTTTTATTGAAATTCACTCTGAGCAAGGCCAGAATCAGTGCTTAAAAGAAACCAACTGACTAACCGCTAACTAATGGCAAAGAGATAATAAAGTATGTAGAACCAGCAATGGCACTCTGAATGGAACTGAACCACCAGGGTAAAGTGCAGTGAGTGGTATCTGCCCTGGGCAATGGTAAAATCAACTTCCACTTCTTTGTTTCCTTTTAGTCATTTCTTACGACACACAGAAAATATGTTAGTACTATTTTAAAACCTCAACGACAAAATACAACCAAAACCTCTAAACGTTTGTGCCCTGAGAGATGTTGCCTGAAATCTTTTTCATAGCCATTTCTTGGAGTCGATCACCCTGACCAAGGCCCTGTACCGGCAGCCACTCATAGGTTGACAGGGTTAAATATCGAAAGATATGATTTTTCCAGTTCGGCTTAACCTACTGAAGTTATTACACCCTGGGTTGAGTGGTGGGCAATAGATTAACGAGCCGGACTCACCGGGACTTAAACCCGGGATATTCAACCTGTAATGCCAGCATGTTAACCACTGGGCCATCGCATCCACATTACTTCTTACAGTCAGAAATTATAGCTGTATATTTCTTGAGCCACACAATAGGGTTAATTTGTAGTGTCGAAATAGAGTCTAGTGATATATGGCATTAAGAATGTTTTTTTTTTTATTTAAATGCTTTCCTAAGCAAGGTCGGAAGGAGCGACTAAACAGTGAACAAAAGCTCACACATGTGTTGTAGATCTCCTACAAAATGTAGTACCAACTACTGAACTTTAAGTTGAGAACATTCTGAGCAGAACTGAACCACAATATTAGAGTGCAGTCTGTATTATATCCCCTCTGGGCGATGCTAAAATCTTGTGTGATTCATAAAAATATTTCGATCAGGTTGCATTCCGAGAATTCAGTTTTGCCAAACTGTAATGCTTCTGGTAGATAACGCCCTTACCAGCTGCTGCAAATATGGACACGTCACGAATCTAAAAAAATTTCTGAAAAAAAAATATACATTCACCATAATTATGAAACACTACAAATGGTGCAGAGTGAGATTGCGGACATGCATTTCCATTGTTGGCTAAATTCGAGGTAAAATTTTGACGGGAAACCCATCTAGGGCTATAAGCTATTTTGTCCTCGTGTACGCTGTGAAAAAGTACGCAAAATATGCGTTTTTGTAGGTTATACTATAGGGAAGTTATATGTTTGTTAGATCACCATGGGCCTATGATAGACTGCGTCTTCCAGACGTGATCCATCATTGACCCATACTTTGTATGTTAATTATGCGTGTTAAAAATGTTTGCTCGAAGGTTGTATATTTTGTTCGTGTTTGTTGAAAAAAGTGTCACACTTTGAATTCAAAGTTACTTTTACGATATTTTTTATATAGTGTAAGCCGCAGGAAAACCGTATATGACAGCCCTGGTTAACTCAAACGTCAGGAAACGCGTACGCCATTCAAAACCCTGCATATAGAAAAAGTGAGACTTTAAATAGAATGGAAGAAACTAAAAAGTGGCCGAGCAGGAGAGAGGAAGTCGAAAGATAACAAAAGAGAGAAACTCTTTCGTTAGCTCAAATTTTCGCGCCCTTTGCTAATACCGCCATACTGTTTCCTGCCTTGACACGCGCAAGTCGAAGCAGCATGTGTGGTGTATTTGCACGAAGCCTCAACGTACTCTGTGCGTAAGATTAAAGTTCGTAATCCATGGAAAAGGGATTCGTCGACCATAGTCTTTCGAAGAAGATTTATCGAGACATTTAAAAGTTACTCTCTTTGTGAGTATATATATGTTTGTGCGCAGTTCTTCATATTCAGAATTTGAGATTGTTACATAGGTGTGTAGACTGTGGGGGATGCCTTTACTATTTAGTTTAAACGGTGTTCAAAGTTTGCTATATAAATGAAATTATGTGTCAGCTTTTCAGATAAAACGAAATTACTGAAATTTGACCGTATTTTGCCGATTTTGTAGCGAAATCATGATTTATGTCAAATTTTACAACGTAAAATTTGGCATATATCATGATTTCGCTGCAAGATGAATTAATTTAAAAGTAACCAAAAAAAACTTTTGATCAGTATTATGGAATACCCGGCCCTTCAGAAAAGTACATCACCCTAAGTCTGAAGTTGTCACCGTTGTATTGTAATAAATAGTAAAAAACGCGCAAGAATTTTTATCTTTCGCGCTCTCAAGGGAATTGAGCATATTTGTTGTCTGGTGATGTAGAGTACTCGCATTTCTAGACATCGTCTACAAGTGTAAGGTATTTAATACATGTTTTTAATATTAATACCATTTAAGGTTAGTTTTTTTTGAGAACTTCTTTTATTTGAAAAGAAGAGTTGAAATCTAATTTGGTTAGAAAATTGCAGGCGCGCTTACACCTTAACGTTCTGCCGGACGAAAAAATTAAGTTCGAAAATTCGTTAAAACGTAAAAAATGGGAATTTCGTTTCCGGTGGATAATAAACTTGTCGAAAATCATTTTGGCCAATATTTGTCACTGATGGATGGCGCCATCAAGGCACGGTCAAGCAGAATTCTCCGCGAGTTGGCAGTTTGAAATGATTTATTAAATAATAGTTTGTTTAATAACCAATTTATCTACCGGATCAGATTTTTTTTTATCAAGTATACACCACAGATTGACCGCGCCTTATCAATATTGGACAGAAAAGATGACAACATTTTTTCAATTGAGTATCAATAAATGCCCCGATATGTTGCCAGACAAGGTCCGCACGGGACACAGACTTGGCAAAATATGATGTCTTGTTATTTTTATTATTTATTTTCCTCAATAAGCAAGCTATGTGCCATTCTTTAAATTTTGATCAAACAGTGTTCAAACAGTCAAATATCCCTCAAAGCGAAGTCGTTTGCCGAACATTATTCAAAAAATGAGATTTCTAGTATAAATTCAGGATTTTGCAGATTAATTGGCCAATGCTAAAAAAAATAGTGATTTTAATTGTTTTATAACCAATTTATCGACCAAATCAGAAATATTTTTATCAAGTATGCGCCACAAATGGACCGCGTCTTATCGACGCGATCCATCAGTGGCTATAGAACGAAAATAATTAGACGAAATTTTTTCAATTGAGTACCAATAAATGCCCCAATATGTTGCCAGATAAGGCCCTACAGGACACAGACTTGGCGAAATATGATGTCTTGTTATTTTTATTATATATTTTGGTCAATAAGCAAGTTATGTGCGATTCTTTGAATTTTAAATGAGATTTTGATCGTGTTTAAACGGTCAAATATATTTCAAAGGAAAGCCGTTTTCGTAACGTTATTCAAAAGAAGAAATTTCTAGTATTTTAAATCAATTCAGGGTGTTGCAGATTAATCGGCCAATTACGCTCAAAAATTAGGTTCTACGATTTGAACCTAACTTAATTGTCTTAATATTCTGTCAAAAATTTGTAATAAAAGGTGTAATATCTATTTCCTAATATTTCGGAATATATTTAAAATATGAAGAGAAGGAATTTTGAAGAAAAAAAAAGCAACTAAGTGGTAGGTGATTCATCTTCGCCCAGGCCCGATTGCACTCACTGCACTCTATTATAGCGGTTCGATTCCGATTAGGATGTTAACCACTTAAAGCTAATATTGCTAGCACTATTTTTTGTACTCGATTTTAATCATATCAGGGAGCATTATTTGGTTAATTTTGAACGCTGCTTCCGGCCCTGCTGGAGTGAACTTATTAAACAAAATCAAAGCTATGATACTCCGGTTGTCCTCATTTTAATAGCATGAGTAATTTTTTTCTCGAAACTTTCAAACGACGTGTCTACTAATTATAAGCGAACCTTGGTTTTTTCCTGGCACGCGGTTATTAGCATTGAATCATGAAATTTTCCAAAACTAATGATGAAATAACTGTTACACATTCAAATATAAGTTCATCACAGATTTGCCAAGCTTGCGCCATAGATGAAACGCGCTTAGAAGCGCGTTTCATCTATGACACAAGCTTGGCAAATTACTTCGCTACACGGTCTTGTCCAGATGGCTTATTGAAACCGTCTAGGTCTACCATATGCCGCATTTCAGTATTTCGACCTCTTAAGGCTTCTGGTCATACGCGTATTTTGTGATACTCAGTTGAAGTTGTTCACAGAGTTCAGTTTAAACAGCATTCTGGATTTACGATATGGATAAAATACCGTTACAACATTTCAGGTCAACGAAATTGCCTGTATTCGATCATGTTTCGCCCATTTTGTCGTGCAAAGTCACGATTTATGTCAAATTCTACGACGTGTTAATTTGGCGTATATTTTGTTAACGCTGCAAAGTGAATAGAAAACGAAATTGCCTCTAAACCTAGAGCTGTGATAGTTCGGTTAGGTAGTCATATATTTCTTACCGGAGCGAAATTTCCTTTTATTTGTAAAATGCAACGCGAGGCTGGAAATTTGTTTCACAATGCTCTCCATTTTGGTAGGATGTTGTTTTACGTAGTTTACGTGGTGATGTTTTCCTCTGCTTCATTTCGTGCTTATCCGATCAGACATTTTATTTTGTCAAGCATGCGCCACAAATGGACCGCCCTTCGTCAGCGCGATCCTTCAGTAACTCATACTTGAGACAGCTATCCTTGTGGGTATGGGTGCCGTAAGAGGCGCCTAGAAGGAAAAGATGGTTTTATCATCGCCCAGGGCACTTTACTGCACTTCACCATGGTGGTTAAGTTCTGTGTGGGATGTTTCCCGCTTAGATTGCAGTTGCTGGCTAGCACTCTATCTTGCAGTCGCTCTTTGCCGTTTGAGTGTTAGTTAGCTCCTCTTAGGCATTGCTTCCAGATGTGCTGAGTGTTATTTCAATAAAAAAAGCATGAGACAGAATGAATCGCGCTTGGTCAGCGCGTTCCATCAGTAATTCTCACAAAAACGCGTTCAAACAAAATATTTTTGGCACATTTGTCAGGGTCAGCGTAAAAAGCGAGATTGTCTTTTTCGTTTGCGAAGGGTATTTTCCAAAATATGTTAGTTTCGTATTTAAGTAGATGGGCTTACTGTTATAGCTAGAAACGGAGAGAAAGAAATTTTGGAAATTGGAAATTTTGATGAAAATCTTTTTGGGAAATTTATGCTCAGTTGTATTACGTTGAATGCCGTATTTATGTTTGAATTGACTTCAGAAACCTTCTATTCTGGATTTCTTGTCAATCCGAATTTTTCACTTTTATAACTCACAGACAGATCGCGTCGCCGATAGGCGGACACGCTGGCGCGATCCATCGGCGGCAAAACATGATTCGAACATTTTTTTCGACTTGGGTTGTGGATAGCATCTCATAGCTCTTTTTACAGCTTCAGGATGAAGCTGTAAAAAGATCTATGGGATGGCTATCCACAACCGAAGTCGAAAATCTTAGATGCTATAAAGATTATACATTTCTATAGTATTTTTTATGCACGATATTTGCTGTGACTAGGATTGTTCAATATATTCGATTCGTGATTTGCGAATTACGAATTATTCGATTCGATTTTCCTGGTGATTCGAAATCGATTGTATTTAAAAGTATACCTATGAAATATATGTTAATTTTGCCGTCTTTAACAATTTCTGAGAAAATGTATATGAAGAGATATAGAATTTTGGCCACCGCATTTGATGGATCGAAAATGGGAACAACGTATCACAGGAAAAATGAGAAATACCATAATCGTCACCCAATTCGGAAATGGTATCTGAACGAGAGGTCGAGGTTCGCCATAGGATTAAGCTGTATTCTCGGCTTTCCTCTCCCGCAGGATAAAAATGATATTCTATCCTATCAGAAGAACTGGTAATGTAGACTATTTAAGGATGAATGCCAGTGTGAGTTCGACATATAATCGACTGCCGATGTGTTATTGGTGGGGGTGGCCAAAATCGGATATCTTTTGATTTCAGAATCGAAGCGAATATTCGAATCGGACGTCATATAATAAAAAAACAAAGACGCCTTTTGGATAGGTTATAATTCACTGGAAAATTCACACTTGATTTTAAAAAAGCTCAAAATGACCGTTTTGTTGATTTCAAATTGTTGCAGAACTCGAATCGAATAATTTAGGATTCGAATATCTTTGACAGACCTAATTGATGGTACAGGAAAACAATTGTTGCTGATAAAAGACAATGGCGCTCGATCCTGTTAGGCTCAAACATGGTCAATGCCCAATCAGAAATTTTATTTTTGTCAAGCACGAGCCATAGATGGACCGTGCCTTGGGTGTGCGATTTCTCATTATAATATTTATTTTTATGACTGTGGGGAGGCATTATCACGCTATATCGAAGAGGGGAAAATTGTGTGTCGTTGGTGAGGAAATAAAAACGTTATCTTCAACTCTGACATGAATCTTTTTGCATAGCTATGTTTTCTCATTTATAGGTCACAGATGGGGCGCGTCGCACAGTCGCGGTCCATCTGTACCTCATGCTTGATAAAATGGAATTTCTCGTCTTCTAAGGAATGTACCAGCTACAGATTTTATTTTGACAAAACGCATTTTTACAGAAACTTATCTCTCTGTGAAGGTACTTTTTTTCACCAACGGACATCTAATCTGTCTCTCTGTCGCCGGTTTGTTTTCCGGATCGTATCGATTTAAACCGTTTTTAAGTTTTGTGTAAATAAATAAATATATATGTTGTTTTTCAAACATATAGAGACTTCGTTTTTGTTTTGGCTCAAGTTAGTGTTGTCCTAATTGTTCAGTCTGGACGAAATTCGAAATTCTATGCATGATTAGTATGTTTCAAAATCCCAGATAAACGAAATTGATTATATTTAAACATATTTCGTTCGCTAATCCTTCCACTAATTTCGGTTTTACGGAATTGCATGCAGTTCGGACGGATTTGAAACTGGGCTGTGCCATAATAGAAAGCGTTATCGAAATATTATTTTTCTTTGTCTTATCTTTGAACTTAGCCGAAATTGAATCGAATAATATTAACGAATCGAATCGAATATGTGAAATATTTCCCGCGTTGTCGTATGAGGCGACAGAAAGAATGCAAAGGGGTGGTAGGTGGTTTTACCATCGCCAATGGCAGATACAACTCGCTGCACTTTACCGTGGTATTTCAGTTCTGTTTGGGTTCTTTTCCGTTCCGTTTAGAGTGCAATTGCCGACAATGCATCTTTTAGTAGCATTTTGCTATTAAGTGTCCGTTAGTTGGTTTAGGCACTGCCTCCCGCCTTGCTCAGAGTTAATTTTCATAAAGAGAACCTTTCGCTGTTTATTAATAACAAATAGGGAGGATTCCAAAATTTCGCAACTTTTTATTCAGCGGAAATAACTTTATAAAAATAACTAAACGCTCCCAGCATCCGCCGACGCTGAACATATGTTTGGCGTGATAGCATACACTGTTACAAAAGTACAGTGAATATATTGTTCATTCGCAGTAATTGTGTTTTTCCAAAATTAATGAGATTTAGGCCAAGCGCGCATCGGCGGTGCGTTCCATCAACAGCCTATAATTGGCCGAAAAATTCGATTAGATAGTTTTATTGCAATATCGCCAAGTAAAATTACTTTAAAAGAACATCGATTTTACCGCGTTTTTATAATAGCATATCGGCAGGAAATATTCAGTGATAACAAATGGATCGACGGTCTTATTAGCGGAAAAAAATGTTAGAATATGTTTCATTGAAGTATGAGCCATTGAGGGATCACGCTAACGAGGCGCAGTCTATCAACAGCCCATAATTGGCTTAAATCTCATCAACATGGCGTTTTTTAACTTTGGAAATGTGCAATTACTGCAAATGGCCAGTGAATTTACTGTGCCTTTGTTACAGTGTATCGCAAAGCGTAGGTTTATAAAATAAAACAAATAAAATTCCAGCGGTTATCGGCCCTTGGAAATCGGTTAGCTCAATCGCTAAAGCGTTGGGAACACGCTTCAAGCTACCTCTGATCGTCTTGACGTGGGTTCGAATCCCGTGAAGGATGATGAATAATGCGAGAGGCTCCCTCCACTAACCAGGTCTTTCATTTTTCCACGTTGAGGATGAAATTTGGCTCTTTGACTACTCTTCAGTTGGAGGCTCTTGTGCGGTTCGTGACAATGAGAATGACGATAGCGAATATCGCTTAGCTCACTTAAAAAAATTTTTAATTTCTCGTTTTCCAACTGTCCGTTGATAATTGCATGCAAATTTCGCTATTCATTCAACTTCACACCACATCCCTTTTACCACATAACCAAGCATGGACCATATATAGATCTCAGTGTGGGTTCGCGTTTTCATTTAAGGCACATGCTTGAGAATTCGTATTTTCCTACGTGGTGAAATATAAACGGTCCGTTTTCGTCGCATTGTCAAGCTTGGGACATATATAAATTGCAGTACGATGATGCATCCGTCTATGGCACATTCCTGGGGATTTTATCCTCGCTACGTTTTAGAATAAGCGAAAAAAATTGTAATTTTACACCAGACTTGCGGCTTTTACTTCCTTCCCTTGTAATTATTATTACCGAACAATCGTTGTTAATAATTTGGCGCGTTTGTCGTCGTATGGCAGCTTTGATCGATTATTCTTATGTATAATGTTTTTCGTTACGGATGGACAAGCATCGGCCGAGGTTGATACTGGTGAATAGAAAATCGAGTTAAAACTGGAAATGTTTCATGTTTAAATGTTTAAAAAAAATTGTTTGGCGAGTTGAATTTTGCATCGAAGTCCATTGCAGTCAACTGAAGTTTTTGTCCAGTCTTGAATCTGTTTCTTCATGTGTTGGCCAGGAAGGGCGGGTGAAACATAGTAAGAGAGGGCATAGTGCTAGGTGGCATTGTTCTTCAGGTGTCTAAATGTTAATGCCATTTTCTTCGGATTAACAAAATAGCTTCCAAACCTTCAACACTGCTATTTCATAGCATTGATGATTTTGAATCGATTTACTCAAGATGTCTGAATAGTAAAATATCTGGTATTCTACCAGTTTGTGGTATATATTTCCATGCAAGTCTTGAACTTTTTTACCATTGTCATTCACAAACACCAGCTTTTTCAAAGTTGTTTTATTTTTCAGGAATTGCTCCAAGATTCGCGAGAGCCGCTGGTGAAACATGGCAAGAAAAACCTGCAGTACAACCAGTGCTCCCATTGCAATCCAAACGCCCAATGCCACCAGCTACAGTGCCTGGCACAAACAAACAATCTTCAAAAGGGAACACTGTGAATCAAGGATGGTCACCTGGTAATCAGGGTAAGTGTGATAATACTGCTGGTCATTGAGACCTTCAAGATATTTGGATTCAGGAATCTATTATTCGAACAGATTATTTCAATAGAAATTTATAGTTTTATTTTTTTTTTATTTGAAATAAAGAGTTGAAAATTTATAGATTTTCATAAAATATGTTCTTAATTTTCATGTACCTGACATTTTTCAGAAAATGTTTCTTTGTTTATTTAGTGTAAAACTTCTGATCTGATTCTCGCATTCATTCAATTCTGAAGTTTAAATATGATTAATTTTTTGCAAGGACCCTTGCTTACCCGCTCGAAAGATTTTTTTGTTGAAATTATTCTGAATTTCAGTCATGGATAGGTTGCATCGGTGGTTCATCTGCAACTTGTTAGGTTTTAAAATCTACTGTTCTTCGTACTTAACTGTCGCTGTGCTTTTTTTAGGTAAATCATACTGGTCTGGTGATATCGCACCATCTACGACATGGCCTGATTCTTCTCCATCTTCTAATAATATGAACGATAATTGTAAGCTTTTCCTTGTTATTTTATTTTCACTTTCTAATCAAGTCATTCATTACTTCGGAGGTGAATCAATGAAATTTCATTTAATTTTTTTATATTACCGTTACTAAAAAATAGTTTATTTCGCTCTTCATAATTTTTCCCAATTATGAGATTTTATGTACCGGTATATATTGACTGATATTCCACCCAGTGCGCAACCAACAGTGCTTGCTCTCAAATGCACCCTGAGAATAAATATATATATATATATATTTGAATTCACTCTGAGCAAGGCCAGGGGCAGTGGCTGAAAGAAAACAACCAACGGCCACTGGTAAAGATCGACTATGAGATGTAGTATCAGCAACTGCAGGCAAGGTGGAAAACATTCCAAACGGAACTGAACCGCCATGGTAAAGTACAGAAAGTGGTATCTGCCCTGGGCAATGATAAAACCATCTACTACTTCATTAGTTGGGTGCTTTCGGAGTGGAAGCCTATAAATTTACTTTTTCGGTCGACACGTATATCATTCCATCTGCAGTTTGTCCAGTCTGTGTCTTTGAAAATCTTATATTTTTTTTTCAGTAATCGGAATGTCTTGGCCGCCGAGTGATACAAATTCTCTTCTATCTATGTCGACATCAACTGACAAAAATTCTGTTCCTGGTTGGACTCAAGGTGGCAGCACATGGCAAGCTTCAGGTATACTGATGTTACACTTTACTATTTATCTCGGCTCGGTGGCGATGGTTCGATGCTTGACCGTTTCACCACCGACTGTACCCGTCAGCAAGTCACTCGTGGGTAGCTGTAACATAGAACAGATACACAGGTACTACTTGTTGGGTATAAGCCCCCCGTAGGCTCACGGACAGGCCATAGCAAATAATTCGAAACAAAAACACTTTTGATCATCCATGGGGTCATTGTCCCGGTGGCACAATCCTTACTGACAGAATGTCAGCTGCTCAGACACCAGAAATTTAGTTAATGAGTGGGCTCAATTTATGACAAATCTATTTCCTGAAAATGAAAATTTCTTGTTTAGAGTGTCTTGTTTGGAGTCATGTTGTAAAAGGGTTCGAAATTATTAATACTGCTATGAAATAGCAGTGTTGATGATTTTGAAGCTATTTTGTTTATCTAAAGAAATCGAAGAAAAACGAGATTTGGTCACCCTGACACAATACGCATGACTAGAAATGTAATTTTTACCCCTAATGTGATCAGAGTTATTTTCATTTTTTTTTTTTCGGTTCTATTATTATAATTTTACGTCATATTCATTTGGAGAAATTTTATATTATTTCATCATTTTCTCGTTCTTTGAATAATGACCCCATAAATTTGTTCGAATTTTCTGGGCAAAAACAAATCTTTCACATTTTCTCTGAAAAAAAATAATTTCTAAGTTAACTAGTAATAATAAAAAGCTAATATTTATCGTCCTAAAACACGTACTATATATTCATTTATTCTATTTTATTTCTTATCATTTACCTTATTTTTATTTTCAAATTACAAGACAACATGCATACTGTGGAGCAATACTATAAAATGAGGAACTCCTATCCCACCCCCTCCCCTCAATCTCTCAGCCCCCACCCCTTTAATAATGAACATTCCTCTTCTTCAGCCCGCTCATCCTGTTCTGATGAGGTCTTCACCCCTCATCCTACTGTTCAGCGTACACCTTATCTCACCCATACCCACCATTTTAATAGCGAACCCGCATACTTATTTCAACAATATGTTTTTTCACAAAACGGAGTATTCGGTCAGTTATAGTTGTGGCAGATTTGTCGTGTTCTTTCTGGCGTTTGACTAATTATATATGTCATGTGATTTGTTCATATATGTTGTCTTTGTCTCAGTGACAGTCGTCATGCTTCATTCTTTTTGTGACTAAAAACGAATGAAAAAAGTTACCAATGCCGTCCTACCATAAAATTACTTCAGCTTCTATTCCCACAAGGATCGCACTCAGAGATCAATTTATCATTTTAAAATGACTTTGCGTTTTAAGAAAAAGGCTCCTTTAATTTCCTTTTTTTTTATTGAAATTCAAAATCAAAGCCGGAAGCAGGGACGAAAGGGAATCGACAAACAACCACTTAAATGGGATGAGCTACTGAAAGATGTAGTACCAGCAACTGTACTGTAAACTGAAAACATCTTAAACGGACCTGAACTGCCACGTTAAAGTGCAGTGAGTGGTATCTACCCTGGGAGATGGTAAAATCATCTATTTTGATTTTTCATAGCTCAATTTTAGTTCTTTCACTCCGTTGTTTTCCGTATTTTAATGTCTGTAAGGCGAAGTTACTCAACGTATGCCTGTATAGTTGTTTGTGTTGTTATCGGGTGAGATGTTGTGATTGTACGAGGTTTTGAGCTCGTTTAGGACATCAGCATTTCACACACAGAAAAATAATATTCTGTCACCCTGTCTCTGTGCGTTCATAATGCCTGACTGTTGCCTGTCGTCTTGTTATATTTGGTCTCTGAGCTCGTGTTTTATTTGCTGCATCATTTGTACTACTGTTGTTAATTCATTAGGTTATAATTTGATTTTAGTCATTTCACTTAGTTGTTGTTTATTAATCTGAATATATTCTACATATTCTGGTGATATTCTAGCCTTTTATGAACCCTCCAGGCTAACTATATGTCGTCAACACATGTGAGGCGCGATCGCCTAGTGGTTAAACATGTTGGCATTGCAGGTTGAATGTCTCGGGTTCGAGCTCTGGCGAGTCCGGCTCGCTTATCCATGCATTCACCACTCAACCCAGGGTGTAATAACTTGGGTAGGCTAAACCGAACATGAAAAGATGATATCTTTCCAGTAATTGTAACCCTGTCCGTCTGCAAGTGTCCGCTGTTACAGGGCCTTGGACAGGGTGATCCACTCTAAGAAGTGGCTGTAAAAAAAAATAAAAACACAAAATTACTACTGGTAAGGACTAGGGCTGTTCATAATATTTTATTCGATTCGGCATATTCGAATCATAAATTATTCGGTTCTGTTATTTCTGTAACAATTTGAAATCAAGAAAAGGATAATTTTAAATTTTTTCAAGAATAAGTGAAGTGTGAAATTTCACTCAAATTGTAAGCAGATAAAAGATGTCTTTGTTTGTTTATTATATGAGTTCTAAATCGAATATTCGATGCGTTTTGGAAAAATTATTCGATTGGATTCTGAAACCAGGAGATATTCGAATTCGGCCGCCCCTAGTAAGGATTTAATTCCCAATGTTGGGATTTAAACCTGTGAATTTCTTAATTTGGAACCCGCTCCTTGCCAACAGTTCTTAAGAACAACGACTCCACTGTTCTCGGGATCATGATTTTGCTGCGTAATAGGCAGAATTTGTTGCAGGAACAGTTATTTGGGATATCTGAAATTGTGAAGCGTAATTTTATCAAGTAAATTTAATTTCGTTGATGCCTAAACCCAAACAAGTTTTGCAAAATGCCGGTTACTTTGCTCAAAATAGAAAATAACTCTTTTCAGGAGAATTTACCAAGATTGAAAAATTAATATCTGAAAATTTCCTGAATAAAAATGCTTCGAAATCATCAACCCCGCTATGTCTTTTATATGTCAGAAGAAAATGACTTCGAAATTCTAGCCACCCGAAGACAATCTTCCGTCACACCATTAAAACTAAATTTTCCCAATTTTTCTAATTACCACTAAAACAAAATGGCCGCTCAAATATACTTTCAATCCACAGAAAAACACTCACTGTGAACTCACAATATGTTTTATCCTAAAGCGGAAGCCCAATAAATTAGTAAAAGTAGAACAAAAAGTCAAAAATGAGTCGAATGAATAAACGTCTGTTTTAAAACAGGATATCCTTTGCAATTCCAGGGACGCTACAGACCCATTTCCTTGTTCTAACTACTTTTCGTGCAATGTGTGTGTTTTTTATGAATTATTTTATATAGAGAATGAGCGTTAATTACCGTTTTCCTGTCATTCGTATTAATACTGCGTGAATTTTTGAAACTGTTGTTACTTTGTATGTTCTGACTATTATTATTAACCTCGATCACACCTTGCGTCACTAATGAGTACTGGTGATAACCATCACAATTATTTTGAATATTTAAAGCTTTTTATGTTCAATTTTACTGCCATCAGAACAACAAGTACAGATTTCGATTTTTTGAAATATATTTGGAATTTACTCATAACAAGGTTATAAGTATACGCATCACCTGAGCTAATGGCCTAACTAACGATTTAACTGAATTTTTTTTAAGTTTAATAACCCGCAGAAAGTTGATTGAAAATATTTTATTCTGATATTTGATTCTGTAACTGAAAGCTTTTATAATATCAAATACGCAAAGACTGCATTTTCTTTCTAGTTTTCTGCGTTGTAGAATAACTGACATTCTTGCGGTATTGTGGCAGCTACTCTATATTTTGAAATAGTTCACCTTTCCTAAACTTTACTTTGAGACTTCATTTTTCCATTGCTGAGGCATCAAACCTTTTTTACCATCATTTCTATCCTTAACCGAATCTTCTCTTATTTTCAAATTTCCTTATTTTTCTTCATCTCTGTTAACTTAACCGGTATGACAGAAGCCTGAGTGAGACAAAAAATATTTAATATCACAGGCATTGTTATTTGAGCGGCTAAATTTGGATAGCTTTCAATTTCAGAATCCAATCGAATAGTTTTCTGGAATCGAATATTCAAATCAGAAGTCCTATAGTAAACGAACAAAGAAATCCCCTTTTCAGCTTATAATTTGCATTAAAATTAACAGTTATTTTTGAAATTCAAAATTATCATTTTCTAGATTTCGGATTGTTGCAGAAATATAGTCGAATACTTTCTCATTTGAATATCGCAAATAGAATCGAATATTTTGGACAGCCTCCTGCTATTTTGTAACGATCGTTAACGATTTTGAAACTTCTTGTCGGACTTTTTTTATTATTCACAGGCATTCATGAACCTTTACCATAGCGGCAAACTAAACGCTCTGTGTTTTATTAACATTTCCGCTTTTTTCCTCCCCAGGTGCTACAACCACTACCAGTATGACTTGGGACATCAGCACAGAAGACTGGGTTCATGTTAACAATGGGCAGAATGGGAGGCCTTTGAGTGCAGTAAGTATCAGTGGGTCTTTTCAGTGCAAAAACTTGAGAGCAAATCTAAAGCCTGTACCTAGGGCTGGGCAAAACAGAATCATTTAGAATTTGAATCTGATTGAAATATTTTTTCGAATCTGATCGAATCACATTTTCCATGTAAATAACGATTTTTCCCATTTCTAAAATTACTGATTGTCTCCATTGTAAAAAAAACTTATAGTTTATTGTGTATTTTCAATTCACACCCGATGTCTTAGGGCAACAATTTTCACATTTTTACAAAAAATGTAATTGATTTTGGTCAAATTTCTAGTTCATTTAGCAAGTTTTCGTTCCTACGAATGATTCACTATGGATTCGAATAAATTGTGCTTTGAATCTCCGAATTAAATTGCCCAGCCCTATTTTTACCTACATAACTAAAAAGGAAGTTACAAAATTTCTTTCAACATTTTGGAATCGGGTGAATTATTTTGGCTTATCGTGTTTCTCATTTTTTTCCAGTATTCTGTGCATGGGCTTGGTTAGTGGAGGAAGCCGTAGGCAGTGCTCGCGTTAACCACCGTGCATCGGTGAAGCGTCCAGCAGAACTCTCGCACACAATCATAATCCCTCAGGGAATTCGAACTTAGGTCAGGCTGATTGATGACCAAAGATGCCTAGCTCAAAGCGTATTCCCGACGTTTTACGGATTGAGCTAACCGGGCACCCTCACTAAGCTGAGCTAATCGTGTTTCATCACCACCCAGGGCAGAAACCACTTACTGCACTTCATTATTAGTGACTCAATTTTGTTCTGTTGTGATTTGTATGGACGTTGCTCGATTTTTTTTGGGTTTTACTCGCTACCTCTCATAAAGCTGACTTCTATAACAAAACATGATTTCTAGTTGTTATATGAAGATGTAAGCTATTCTGTGATAAAATAAATAGAAAAGCTTGATTCTTCATAAATAAACCGGAGATTACAAACAACATAAAGCTGAATAGTTTTTTTTTTTTTTTTTTATCAAAATTCACTCTGAGCAAGGTGTCGCAAGCAGTACCTGAGAGGAACCAACAAAGGCCGCTCAATAGCAGAGAGCTACTAAAAGATGTGGCACCAGCAACTGTACTCTAAACGGAAAACATCCCAAACGTAACTGAACTGTCATGGTAAAGTACAGTGAGTGGTACTTGCCCTGGGCAATGGTACAACCATCTAACACTTCTTTGCCTCCTTTAAGTCGCCTTTTACGACACGCAGGAAATACGTTAGGACTATTCTAAAGCTCGTACTTACAGGGCCAAGTTTGTAAGATAGTAACAAAAATATCAATCACAGAACAGTGTTCATTATCTCAGTCTCTCAAATTTACAGGATTCTATATTCACGCACGAACTCTCGCAAAACTCTTATGAAACCGTGATAAAATTTTAAAATATAAATTTCAAGAATGAGAGATGGATTCTTGGAGGTTCCTTTTGCGTATTTCCTGTGTAATTCAGCATAATTCCATCTAATATACTATATTACCCTCTTTAGGGGAAGATTCCTGTTAATCTAATATATATTGTTCTCTCTATGAGGAAATATGGAAAATTTAAACACCTACATTGCAGTGAATTGGCAAGCCTGTTATTTTGAAGCATTCGCTAAATGTTAATGTGCTAAAAAAGAAATAATGTTTTTTTTTTCTTAAATTTTCCCATGGTGGCATTCAATTTTTGGTTTTCCTTTTTTATTCCGAATTTTGAGGAAAAAAATACAATTATTGACCGATTTTTTTTTTTCAATATTAATGTAAAATTGCAATGTGTTGATGAAACTTTTGTCGGAGAAAGGAGTATTCAAATTGGAAGTGTATGAGAATCTATACGAAACCGGAATCTGAAACTGTCATTTCTAATTAAAGTCCCGCTCGTCAATAAGTGGCTACTGGTACGGGGTGTTGGGCAGGGTGGTGCACTCCAAGGAAATGGCTGTAAAAAAGCCTCCTTTAGTTAGGTACATCTTTCTCTCTCAAAAACAATTGCACTCGTCTGTACCGCCTTCGTCAATATTTTGCACGAACATCCGGCGTAAGTCGTGTGCAATTGAACCTTGTGAGGGAAACATTCAACGCGTTCAATTTGTAGTAAGATATTTGGGACTGAAAAGTTGTTAGTTATTTTGAGGGGTTCAGTAACGCCACATCGTCCTTGCTGCATGTTGCAAGAGTCGACTAAAGAAGTGATATATCGTTTTTCTATTGCCCAGGGCAGATACCATAGTTGTTGAGATGTTTTCTGTTTACACTGCAGATGTTGGTACTACACTCAGCAGTTGGGCTGTAATTGGCCATTAGTTTGCTCTTGCTACTAGCCTTGCTTAACTAGAGATATTCAAAGGTGGATTTCGATTAAAAAAAAAATAATCCGAATTCCGTAATTTAAATTAAATTCTGTATATGGTTCAAGTGGTCTACGGAATTTGTCCAATCTTTTTCAGATAAACTTTTTATAAAATAAAATATTTAGGTAAAAAACTCTTTTTAATTTGTTGTTTCTTTCAATCCAAGGCCTGAGCCTCAAGTTAAGCTTTATATATTTGCTCACTTGAAACTCAGGACCTGTTGTTGAGAGGGAGCACTTTCTGCAAATATCGAATGGGAACACTGATTATTTCTGGTTAGAAATATTGTGGGCTATTTATTTATCCTTGACAATCTCTACCATAATAAAACCCTGATAGGAAGATATGGAATAATAATGTAGTGGGCGCGATGGCCTAGTGGTTAAACATGTTGGCATCGCAGGTTGAAGATCTCAGGTTCGAGCCCAGGCGAGTCCGGCTCGCTTATCCATGCCCACCACTGAAACAAGGGTGTAATAACTTGGGTAGGCTAAGCCAGTATATAAGTGGCCACTGTGACAGGGCCTTGGACAGGGTGATCCACTCTAAGAAGTGGCTATAAAAATTTCTATTTCTTACAACTAATGCAACTTATCTTAAGGTAATAATTGAAGGAATAACATTGAAAAAATTTTTTGGGATTTTTATCATGAAAATTTTCTTACCCAATTTGTCAATTTTTTTAATCTCCATTTTCCTTTTTTGTAGAATCCTGATTGGGTTGGCGGGGACCCATCGCTTCGAACACAGACAACTGTAACGACGCAAAAAGTCGAAGAATGGACTCTAGAGCCTGAAGGTATAGAAAATTTGTTGAAAAAAAGATAAATGGCGTTGGCACTCAAAAATTTTACACGACTTTTTTCTTTCTCTTTTTCTTTTCTAAAAAATGTAATTGCATGTTGTAACAAATTTCATAAAAACAATCTGAAAAAGGGTCTCTATCAACACGCTCGAAAATTTTTCGACTTTGATTCAGTAGAAAAGGTAATTGAACACAGATATTTAGCTTAGAATAACGAAATTTCAGAATAAAATCCAAAATTCCATGGGACAGTGCAGTATCGTGCTCTCAAATCTTTGAGGAACTTGTCTCCTTGCGCTGAAGGGGATCAATTCGTTTGTTATGCTTATGCTTATGTCAAAATAAAGTAGGTGTTTGGGTTGTTATGTATTCATTTTTGGTGTCAAATTTTTGCCACTAGGTGCATTCATATTAGAGAATGACATGTTCGTATAAACATTTGCGACTTCGTCAATACATGTGTA
>OZ023140.1:6215312-6230968 GCA_963675895.2 Styela plicata
GCGCCTCGGTTTGGAGTAGGCAATTGTGAAGTTATTTAGTCAGTTTAGGCCCTGAAAACCTATTTTTTGCCAAAAAGGGTGGCGCCTTTGTCTGCGCCAATTTTGAGGTATTTTGACGTGGTATGTAGTAAAACGATATTTTTGAAGCTTTTTGACAGCGGCGCCCATTATGACGTCATAATCTGTCTATATTTTTTTTTTCAAATTTAGGTCCACCCTTGTCAAGGCTCTGAATACGTCACTGCCTCCCTCCTCTGCACCTTGTAACCAATTACCGATGTAAGTTTTAGAGTTTCGAATTGAATCGATTCGAATCATTGTTAACTCGAATCGAATCTAAGCATTTCAAAAACTTCGTTGCGATTCTAATATATTCTTGTTGCGTCATGCATGTGAAGATCTGTCTTTGTTAGGACCTTGAAGCAAATATTTTAAAATTATTCGGCTGTCTGGTAACTTTTTATGATAAATTTTTGTCAATTTTATAGTGCCAATACACAGCTATTTCGTTCTTGTTCATTGTTGCTTGAATCTGAACAACGAATGTGTTTTTTTAGTTTTGTAACCTAATATGGCATCTTAATTGTTCTGATAATAAGTTTTTTTTAACAGAATCTCAAGATTCGATTCGAAAAAAAATTCGAAACTTGTACGCCTAGCCTTAATCTTATCTATCAGCGATCTGTTTTATTATCGGAACGATAAGCTTTCCTTATCAAAAAAAAATTAGTCGAGTTCGAACTTCTAATGGATCGAGCCGAAATGGTTGTTCAAATCCAGGTGCCAAAGAGAATTGTTATTTAATAAAGCACTTCAATTTACAGTCAATTATACCCGATATCCAGATTACAAATTTTATTTTGTCATGAATGGGTCACTAATGGACCGCGCCTCAGCGGCGCGATCCATCAGTGGCCCATACTTGAACAAACATGCCCTGAGGAAGCCTTTGGATACATATGATAATAGGTGTGTTTACACTCAAACCACGATCTTTTTTCATGAGCTCAAATTGGATGTCTATAATAATATGTATGCACTCAAACTCTCTGGTTTGGTATTCTGGAACACCAGTTGGATAAATTGCCTCTTTATATGTATTTTCAAGAATTTTCCCAATTTTACCAGAAATTCAGCTATCACATTATTTTGTTTATCTTTGAAGTTTGATTTCGTGTCCCACACTCTGTAATAAAGAGGTTCCAACATTGAAAATATACGAATACTGCAAATGTATAGTACATTTAGTTGGTTGTTGTTCATATTATCAATGCGCGATTGATTCAAATCGATTGTGCTTCGGAGCGGTTTGAATCAGCGAATTAAAATTCCCAGCCTGGATGTTTTTATCCGCAACTTTAGACACTTTAAAATACGTGACGAGATATTCAAGAGACAGACATAAACAAATTTTATTGATGATGCTTTTATTGTCCTTGTTGTTGTTGTTGAGTGCGCACTGTAACAAAAGAACAGTAAATTTACTGGTCATCTGCAGTAATTCGTATTTTCGAAGTTAAAAAAAACGCCATGTTGATGAGATTTATGCCAATTATGGGCTGTTGATGGACCCCATAATTGGCATAAAGCTTATCAATATGGCGTTTTTTTTAACTTTGGAAATATGCAGTTACTGCAAATGACCAGTAAATTTACTGTATTTCAGCCACCTCGCTAACAGGTACACTCTGTACCAAAAGATGTACCAGGCCCCTTCTTTTTCAAAAAATGATGTCACGTACCAGCAACTGCACCCTGGGCGAAAAACAATTTTCAGTACTGGACCGCTATAGCAGAGCGCAATAAGCGGCATCTACCCTGGGCGATGACAATTATCATCCACCACTTAAGACTTCTTTATTTGTTCCTTATAACCTGAGGAGATAATGACCCTACGTAGAAGTGGTAGATGATTTCATTATCGCCCAGGACAGATACCACACACTGCGCTTTACCCTAAAGGTCTAGTTCCGTTTGGGATGTTTTCCGTTTTAGAGTGCAGTTGCTGGTATGACATCTTTTAGTAGCTCTTTGCTATTGAATGGCCGTTGGTTGATTCCCTCCAAGCACTTCTTCCGGCTTTGCTCAGAGTGAATTTCAATAAAAAAGGACAATTTTGAATTCGACACCTACGTTTTTTGCAGCGTAGCAAGACTGCAAATTTAAATCGGCTCATATGTCAAAAATTGCGCTTGATTTAGGCCACGATATTTAATAAGCTGGTGCAACGATTGACCATGTCTTTACCTCGGGGCATGTCAGCCTGTTTATGTATGAATCCTGACCAATGTACGACAAATTATTGACAGTCTTTAGCATTCGGCAATTGTCGTGTTAGCGTTGCACAATGCAAAGGACTATGGTTTTGTTCGCATAGGAATTTTAGTCATAGGAACTTGAGGAGTTGAGATATGTAACGGTTTGGACACTCATCGGATATGATGACATTTTAAGTACACTGCGACAAATTTGCAGTTAATTCACTGTTCATTCCTAGTAACTTCATATTTCTAAACTTAAAAAAAACGCTTTGTAGAAGAGGTGAATGCCAAGTATGGACTATTGATGAATGCACCTTGGTGGTGCGTTCCATCAACAGCGCTTATTTGGCTAAAAATTCGATTTTGTGGCTTTTGTTTCAATATCACCGAATAAAATTACTGACAAAGAGGGGTTATTTACTGCAGTTTTTTTTACAGTGTATACTTTGCAATTAGTCTTTCGCGTGCGGCAAAGATAATAGTGCTCAGGGCTAGGGATGGACAATTCTTTTTATTATCGCCTTGGGAAGATACCACTTACTGCACTTTACCATGGCGCTGCAGTAATTGCGTATTTCCAAAGTTAAAAAACGCCATTTTGAGATTTTTGCCAATTATGGACTGTTGACGGAACGCACCTTTGCGGTACGTTCCATCAACACCCCATATTTGACCAAAAAACGTCAATTTTGAGTTGTTTTCAATACCGCCAAGTAAAATTACTGTCAAAGACCAGTGATTTTGATGCATTTTTTTTTGCGGAATGATTTAAAAAAAAATCCATATTTGGCCGACAAAGACTATTCTAGAGTTTTATTTCAATATCCCTGAATATAATAATAACCGTCGAAGAAACGGTTATTTAACTGCCATTTTTTATGTGTCATCACGCCACCACAGGTAACCGAGTTTTGAAAATCCAAAATATTTACAAGTCTCTGACATTTTATATCTTAATTTTTATCTGTTAATTAAATACCGCAAAATTTCATTAACCTTCTTATTAATTTTTGACATAAAATAATGTTTATTCCGAAACAGTGTCACGATAAATCCGGATATTAGTTACCCACCACCGCGGTGTTGGCAATTTTAGGTAAAAACACTTATTATACTAATTTATCTTCAAAAAATATTTAGCTATTTTCACTGATATCGGTCGAATTAACCTTTTATTTTATTGTTAAAGAACTAGGTACCTGGTATAAAAAGGTAAATAATTCTATCATTCTGGGAAAGCGTATAAACGCAAACTATCCAAACATTTTTACCTTTAAATCTTCTGACCTCTGAAACCTTTAAAATCGCCTAAAAACAACCGAACGACGATTACCAAGTTAAGCCTTTTTTCTCGAGCCAACGCCTGATTTTTGAAGTAAAACTAGATAAATAGTAGCAATGGTTTTTAATAAATTGAGGGGGCGTTGAAGGTGGTGAAAGGGGATTTTATTTTACTAAAAGAAAAATATACATTTAATGCAAACCATGATTTGAGCCATTTGCAACAGAAATGATCAGCATTTTTAGTTTTATTTTATTTGTTGCGATATTTAAAGTTTACCTTTTTTTATAAATAGAGACATAATATTACTTTTTGATATATCGAAATAGTATACCAATGCGTACACCAATTTGCCTCTGTTCTGTCAATTCGCTCTTTGTTCCAAAAATCTGAGTTATTTTTCGGTCCATTAATGGCAATCGGAAACCGCAGATTATAATATTAATTTTTTCTAATTAAAGGCCTGAGACCCGTTTTTGATAAACAGGAAGAATACACAACTAATCCGCAATTTTAAACATTGTTTATGTAATAAATATTTTCATGTTTGCACGTTTTCGTATTTCTCATGAGGTGCAGATGTTATCGCAGTTGCTATAATCCAGCCTTTCTTTCAATTTCAAATAAAAAATGTTCTGTCGATCCGCTGTTTGTCCCAAAAACCATCTGCGACATTTTTCGCTGCATTTATGGCAGTTGGTAACCGCGAATTGGTAATTTATATCGCAATTTTAAACATCGTTTGTGACATAAATATTTTCATGTCCGCACGTTTTCGAATTTCTCATGAGATGCAGATGTTATCGCAGTTGTTGTAATGCTGTCCTTCTTTTAATTTAGCATCAAAAATGTTTTTCGAAGACGAGGGCCATCCTTGATCCGTAGGTGGAAATCGCTGATATACACGGTCTGCAAGGAATGCATATAATGACTGAAACGCGTTATATTATTAGTAGCAAATTTGGATTTTTTTCCTTTTGAGGTTCAAAGTTTTGCTTTATAAAATGGACGAATCGCCAAGAACAATAGTTTTGAGCAGAAAACGTCCGCTGAAACGGTATAGTGAGGCATACCCTGTTCGGAAAAATTTGATCAAAGCATCAGCATGGATCGCATCGATGGGAGCCAAATTTACTTGCCGAAGACGAGCGAAAAACTTGGACCTTATTTTTTTTTGGGGGGGGGAGGGGGGATTTATAATGTTGGGAGAAAAATCAATATAAATGCATAGTGTATAAGGCGCGCGAAAATTTTGCTCATTTCATTGGTGCTTTCGTATAACATTCCAAAATTTTGTCCAAAAAGGAATGCCCCTCCATACCCAAAACTGGTGGGGACATGCACACCCGGCCTCCCCCGTCCCTAACTTCCGGCGCCAGTGATACATTCAACTTATACGTACAAGTTGAAATGAAAGAGAGAGGTGTCCCGACGCTTTCGGTCTGCATTCATACTGAAATCGAAATCTGGCGCGAAGTTTCCGTCCTTGGAGAAAGAGAGAGAGAGAGAGAGAGATTATTAACAAACCCCGATCACTGCACTCCATTCTCTGATTTGGGGTCGGTTCTTTATGACATATTTTTTTATTTTCGCCCCAAAGCAGTGACTTTTACCGGGATCACTAATTAAAAAGGGAGGTGAGATTATAATCTTGCGATGTTTTTTCTTATAGTTTCAATTGAGGATAAATCCAAATATACATATCATCAAAGATGCCCAAGCGGAATATGAATGACATGGCATCCTTTGTGAAGTATGCGCCACTGATGGAAACGCGTCGAAGAAGCGCTATCCATCTGTGACGCATGCTTGACAAAATAAAAATCGAGTAAGCTTTTGCTCTACGCGAGGAGATAGGTCTCCGTCTTTGGCGTGCGAAGGAGAGAGAGAGAGAGAGAGAGGAATTGAGAAAGAAACCTGCAGGAAATCCTCTCATTAGACTTCAGTATTGGTGCTCAGTACTGTATTGAATATTTTTAATTTTAATTTTTTACTGGGCCGGGTATTCTGGCAGGTATTAGATAGTTAGGTGGAGAAGATTAGAATCTTAAAAAGTAATTTTTGTTTTTCAAATTTCTATTTCCAATTCAGAATAAATCCAAATACACATACCATCAAACATGATTGCCTCGATTATCATACTCTATCTTGTTGGATCATGCATGGCCGATGCATCCGCAACCCTACGTTGCTCTGTAGCACCCGGTTGCCAGATTTCAAATTGTGATGATGCTTGGAGCGGAGAATTTCCGATCACTTGCAAGGCTGGGGATGCATCTCAATCAGAAAATACTGGCAACGGACTTTTGTCTAGCATTACCGAAAACGCACTTGGTGAGTTTTTACGGAGGAAACTACTTTTAGAATAAAAATTTAAATCGATTCAAATACATATCTAACTTGAATGATTCGCATAATCATTTCTTAGGAGAAATTCTAACCAACCAACGACCTCTTAAGTAAGGCTTGGCAATTCGATTCGGCGATTCGACTCGATTCGAAGCACAATTTATTCGGATTGATCGCGAATAATTCATAAGAACAAAAACTATAAACTTCAAACTATAATTTTCAATTTTAACAACAAAATGCAATCGATTTTGGTCAAATTTGACCAAAAACGATTGTATTTTGTCGTTAAAATATGAAAATTGTTGCTCTATAACATGCTAGAGTGTGAATAAACCATCAAAACTATACTAAGTCATCGGCTCTGGAATCTCATTTGTGGAAACATTTTGCGTCTGCGGCACACATTTTGACAGCTTCTTTCTGGTCCACAATAAAAATGCTAAATCTCAGCCATTTTACTTCTGGTACACATCTTAAAATCATATTTTATCAAAAAGATTTATCAAAAATTGTACTTTTTCCTTTCATGTTCTCAAATACACCCCTGCATCGATATCTTACAACACAAACAACCCATATATTTTTTATTTTTCAGGGACGAGAGTTACAAATTTCGAAAAAGGATTGAAAAATTTGGAAGCAAAATTCGACCAAGTATTCCAAAGTATGGAAGCAACAGAACCGCAACAAGAAGAAGACATCGCAAAAGCTTTGAAGCAGAGCACTGAAGCACGGGAAGAAATACAGGAACTAGAAACTGGTATGTGAAAATATAACCGGGAAAAGCCCCAAATTCACGAGGCTAAAAGCTGCGTGTAAAACCGACTAACTATTCGACGGCATGTCAAAAAGTCACTAGGAAATGTAGTACCTGCCAGAAGGGCTGGGCAATTCGATTCGGTGATTCGAATCGATTCGAAGTACTGATTATTCGAATCAATTGTGAATCGGTCATAGGAACGAAAACTTGCTAAATGGAGTGGACTTTTTCATTTTTAACGACAAAATGCAATCGATTTTGGTCAAATTTGACCAAAACCGATTGTATATTGTCGTTAAAATAAAACTTTTCGTTCTTGGACTGGAGTGTAATTGAAAATACATCGCTTTCAAGTCTGTTTAGCTAATATTTATAATTCGTAACTGTAAATTTTCTAATTATCATAATGGAGACAGTAATGCTTAAAATGGGATATTCGTTATTTTTATGGAATCAGCGATTCGATTCGATTCGAAAAAAAAATATTCGATCAGATTAAAACTCCAAATGATTCGGTTTCGCCCAGCCCTACTAATAACTGCGCTCTAAGTAGGAAACTTGGCAAAGAAGCCTGAAAGGTCAAAAATTATAAAAAAGAGGAAGTGATTGAAACTTTTTATTTTTGTGCTATAATGTTTCAATATGTCGCCCAAACGCGACAGTTTTGAGCAAAAAATAACCAAAAATATAAAAAAAAAAAATGTTGACAATGCAAAAACAGGCAAATACCTCATGAGAATAATCCAATTTGAAGTTAAAACTGATTACAGTGGTGTAATGGGAAATGCACTTGAGAAACGCGAAGGTGGCAAAACTGAGAAGTGTTGGCGTTATTTAAGCACCGGAAAATTAAATGTTAAAAAACTTAATAAGCGCTCGTATAAGGAGCTCGTATAAGGAATTTTCCGATTTGTTGTGACCAAGGTATTTTTGGATGTTTCGCATAAAGTTTTTTTTTTTTCATTTAAATTCACCCTGAGCGAGGCCGGAAGCAGCGACTAGAAAGATCCAAACTAACGCTCACTTAATCGCGAAGATCTACTACAAGCGAGATATAGCACCAGAAACTGCACTCTAAGCAAACGACATTCTAAAAGGAACTGCTACACTGTAACAAAAGTACATTCACCGGTCATTTGCAGTAATTGCATATTGCCAAAGTAAAAAAAACGCCATGTTGATTTTTGCCAATTATGGGCTGTTGATGGACCGCACCTTCGCGATACGTTCCATCAACACCCCATATTTGGCAAAAAAGGTCAATTTCGAATTTTTTGAATACCGCTAAGTAAAATTACTGTCAAAGATCAGTGATTTTGTTGGGATTTTTTGTTAATATGTATATATGATCCAAGCCCAATGAGTGGTATCCGCCTTGGATTATGGTAAACCATGTACGATTTTCTCCATCTCATATCAATTTTAATTTTTTCCTTCCAATAACAAGCTGTCTGACCAAAAACCACACACCGCGGAGACGCCTAACTTATTTGGAAAAACAACTGTATTTTTGACCAAACACTGCAACAAAAATGCAGTAAAAAAATCACCGTGCTTTAACAGTAATATTACTCGGTGATATTTGATGAAGAGCGCCGCTCAAGGCGTGAACATACTTGGCATCAATCTCAACACTAACTACAATGAAATGGTTGGTTAATTTCACTGCGCTTTTTTACATCGAACTTGATTGCACTGACGTGATTACATTGATCGAAGCGATTACACAAAATCTGCGTTTTTAATTCGAATAGGTGACACATTTATAAACAACTTTGTAAGAAAGATGCAACATTTTATATATATATATATATATATATATAAATATATATATATATTTCCTTAAACTTAGGATAACGCACTAAAATGGCACATATAACTAGGGCTGGGAAAAACCGAATCATTCGGAATATATATATAGTTCGAATATTTTTTCGAATTGGATCGAAATCGCTGATTCCATAAAAAATAACAAATATCCCACTTTTAATTATTAATATTAGCTTAACAGACTTGAAAGCGATGTAGTTTCAATAACACTCCAGCCCAAGAACGAAAAGTTTTATTTTTTTTAACGACAATATACAATCGATTTTGATCAAATTGGACCAAAAATCGATTGCATTTTGTCGTTAAAAATGAAAAAAGTCCACTTCATTTAGCAAGTTTTTCGTTCCTATGACCGATTCTTAATTGATTCGAATACCCTGTACTTAGAATCGATTCGAATCCCCGAATCGAATTGCCCAGCCTTACACATAACACGTTTGTAAAATAGGTTTTTATGCGTTAAAACGAGCCATATTCTTAATATTCAACAATGAGCTGGGAAGGCTTATTAAACTGAAGATTCCTTTTTTATAGTTTTAAGCAAGGCCGAAAGCAGTGTCTAAAAGTAGTCACTCAAATGGCAAAAAAGCTACAACAAGAGGGTAGCACCAGCAACTGCGCTCGAAACGAAAAAACATTCATACAGAACACTAAACCACTATGGTGAAGTGCAGTGAGTGCGTATTCGTCCGATTGGCTTGGCTTAAAAAGTTTTTTTTTACATCATGTTCGCGGTTTAAATTCGACGGCGGCTTACATTCAATGGCGGCTTACATTCAATGGCGGCTTACATTTTTTCTTTGCGATGCCGATACTCTGTTTATCTTTATCGGTCACCTTTTACAGTCATAAACACATATAAGCACAGGCACAGTACAAGTACATGTGGCTTACAATCAAGTAAGTAAATACGGTATCTGCGATGATAAAACCATCTATCACCATCTATCTATGATCGAGCAGAAGAATCGTCGGTTATTTTGTGAACTTACATGGATTTCGAGAAAAATTTACTAAACTCCGAAATTTTTGGCAGTTTATTATTTTTTCCCATACATTTAATTACAGACGGCATAAGAAATGATTCGAATCGAAGCACTATGCTTTGATGATCGATTCGAAACCAATTTATCTGAAAATGTCGAACCACAACCAACGGCAACTTTTGTGAGGCGCAATGGCCTAGTGGGTAAACATGTTGGCAGCGCAAGTTGAAGATCTCGGGTTCGAGCCCCGGTGAACCCAGGGTATAATAACTTGGGTAGGCTAAGCCGAACAGGAAAACATCATATCTTTCCAGCAGTTGTAACCCTGTGTGTCTATAAATGGCCGCTGTTACAGGGCCTTGGACAGGGTTATCCACTCCAAGAAGCGGCTACAAATAGAAAAAACTCACTATTCAATTTTTTTCTTATCAAAAACAGAAGTCGTCCTCATCAAGATCGTGCAACAAGATCTGGCTGCTTTCCGACAAAAGTTCGAAACCACCATGAATGACGTGGATACTTTCGAAGAAGAACAAGAAGACGAGATCGATGACGTCAGAAAACAAGTTGTCAAAATTTTGGAGAAAATGGGAAGTTTGGAATCAGGTCGGTATATCAATACGCGCATAGGATAGTATTTTACTATTGCCCAGTGCAGATACTCCTCGCTGCACTTTATTATATTCGTAGTTGGTAGTCCTACAATTGGAGACATTTTGATGTACACTGTGACAAAAATGCATTAAAATCGCTGCTCTTTCACAGTAATTTTATTTTGTGATATTGGAATAAAAGTACAAAATTGACTTTTTTGGCCAATTAGGAACTGTTGAGGGAACGCACCGCGAAGGTGCGGTCCATCAACAGTTCATATTTGGCATAAACCTTATCAACTGAGCAACGTCACTCAGCGAAATTAAATTTCTAATTTGGGTGCGAAAGATTTTTTTTAAATATACAATTACCGTAAATAAACAGTAAATTTACTGTAATTTTGTCACAGTGTATACGTCACTGATCGGTAACACGCGTTCATCCGGGGCTCATTCATGTCGAAATTAAATTTCTATTTGGGATGTTCAGCTTGTTTTTATTGTCGCCCAGCGCAGATGCAATTCACTGCACCTTAATATTATGGTAGTTGGGCATTGTTGGGATGTTTTTCACTTAGTTTAGAGTGCAGCTACGGGCGCTACATGTCGTAATAGCTCGGCAGACTAGAAAACAAATATTGAAAACTTCAGAGAGCATCAAAGATTTGGACTCCGCGTTTTATGCGTAGGAAATGGTGAATCTTCTATTACCACCCAGCGTAGATACCAGCCACTGCTCTTCATAATAGTGGTTCAGTCAAATTCAGGGGAAAAAATCGATTTCGGAGAAAAACAAATATTTGATTAATAAGCTATACGCAGGCAGGTGAGTTTTGGAATTGTCTCATCACAGTCTTAAATATTTCGTGCGAACATGTTTTTTTGCCGAGGCGCGGTCCATCTGTGGCTCATGCTTGACAAAATAAAAATTTGGATAGGGATTTCTTGCGTGTCGAAAGATTCAGCTAAAAAAAGTCGCCCGAGGCAAATACTACTCACTGCCCTTTACTATTGGAATTCAACTTATAGTACAGTTGTTGGTGTCACATTTTGTAATTTATGAGTCGCTGATGGATCGTGCCGCAAAAGATAAAAATGTATTTCCGCCAGACGTCGCTATTCATCCTATTTTAAAAACAAATTCTTCAACGACTAAGTCGGTTAAGCGCTATCGTATTGTCCGGGAGGCCGATGGTTCGATGCTTGACCTTTCACCACCGAGCGTGCCCTTCAGCAAGGGCATTTCGCGGGTATCTGTAACCTGGAACAAATACACAGTCCCTAAAAAGGTCCGTGCCTAACGGTTGTTGTGTATAAGCCGGTAGGTTCACGGAAAGGACTTAACAAATAATTCGAAAAACCTAAAAACGACTAATTCAATCGAATTATGTTTATTCTCTTTTTTTTTCTGATAAAAAGGTTTAAAAGATCTGGAGTTGAAATTTGACAAGAAGATGGAAGAGATAGAAGAATTCGAAAATTCACAAGAAAATGAGATCAACACTGCTGGAAAAGACAACGAAGATTTAAAGAAAAGTAAGTTATCGCACTGGGCTAATGAATTTTTGCATTTCACAATATGCGGATTATGCAAGAAGCTTTTTCAAAAATATCTAAACTTAGGAATCCCTCGCCTTGATACTGCTTTCCTGATCGTGTGGATCTGCATGGCTTTGAAACTCGCGTCAAGAGACATATATCAGGAATGGGGGTTCCTTAGTTCCTGTTCTTTCATTTCTTGTAGTCCTTTGCACTTTAGTGGCTTCAAAAGAATTTTCAAGTATGATTTGTCTCCTATGGCTTGCTCTGAGCGAATTTTAATAAAAATAAAAGTAATAAATGGTTTTGTCACTTATTGTATCTAATCTCTCTCTCTCTCTCTCTCTTTGAACTTTTTTCCGCATGGAGCATCGTTACTGGTGTATTTAAAACGTGTATTTAAAACGGGTTTTGGGTCAAATTTTAAGAATCAAATTATCAATAAAAATAATCAAATTAATTAGCATGAAGTTCGCGGTGGAAGTTTTAACTCACTTTTTTTAATTCATTTTTTTTATAGGCGCTCCTTGGAGTGAATCAACCTGACCAGGGAACTGTACTAGCGGCCACTTATAGACGGACAGGTTTAGAGTTGTTGGAAAGATATGATCTATGCGGTTCAGCTTAGCCTACCCAAGGTATTACCCCCTGGGTTGAGTGGTGGGCATAGATTAACGAATCGCAGTTGCCGGGTTTCGAACTCGAGGTCTACAACCTGTAATGCCAACATACTAACCACTAGGCCATCGCGCCCTCAAAGTATATACTTGGACGTCAATGCTTTTTTTCTAAAATATTTTATTCAGGTTCAGGGCGTAGGTCATTCTAAGCTTTATCTCACTCTCACACAAAATAAAATGATATTACATTTTGTTGCTGTTTTTCTCCTAAGGACTGGAATATTTGGAAGAAAAATTTGAAACCAAGATGAACAACATTGATACTTTTGAAGATTCTCAGGAAGCTGATATTGACAACGTTCGTAAAGTGAATGTGGGATTAAAGAGAAGTAAGCCAATCCTTTTATTAATGAATGAGTTTGAGCAACACTGGGACGAGACAGGCATGAAGTCCAGTAGTTGTTTCAGGGCAAGTAGGGGGGAAACAGTCCTCCCCAAAGTTATGAACAATATTTTGAAATTTCATTTTAGTAAGCAAATTTTCGCGCGCCTTCAGAGCAAGAAACTTGCTTTTTGCATACGTTTTTGGCGTAAAATGACTACTTTTACAAGACAAACCCCTTCACCGCGCAATTTTTTTTTTGCGAAGAAAATCGAAAATACCTTTATTGATTTTTATTCCCCATTTCTCAAGATTTGATGTCGACGTTATTGCAGTATGAACGATCGATCTCAAATTTATGGTTGCGCTGTAGCTGAACCGAATATTCAGCTGGTGTGTTGCAGAGAAGGATTCATCAGCCAGATTAACTGAATTTTTAATTTTAACGGCGTTACATCTTATCACACTCATGCACTAGCGTATTTAGGGTGGGGGGCATGTTGTCATGGACCCCCTCCACGACTGAAACAATCCCGAAACGACGTTTTGGGAGCTTTAAAACGTAGAAAACCTCAGATTTAACGAGATTTGGCGAGACAAGAAATTTATAGTATATAGAGTATATTTTGAATTCACACTTCATGTTCAAGAGCAACAATTTTCATATTTAACGACAAAATGTAATCGATTTTGGTCAAATTTTACCAAAATCCATTGCATTTTATCGTTGAAAATGAAAATTCCAGTTTATTCAGCAAACTTTTGTTCCTATGAACGATTCACAATTGATTCGAATAAAGGATGCTTCGAATCGATTCGAATCACCGAATCGAATTGCCCAGCCCTACCGTGGGTTCATATATATTGCAAACCTCTTTAAGGGGCTGGATTCGTCATCTTCCGTCCTCGTGATTCCCATTTTCCTCCTTTCCCAGGGCTCGATATCTTAGAAGCGAAGTTTGAGACATCAATGCAAAACATCGATACATTCGAGGATGATCAATCGGACGATATTGACAATGTCCGCAAGGAGAACACCGAACTAAAGAAAAGTAAGAAATAATGATTTTTTCAACTTAATTTTTCTTGTAAAGTGTCTAGTAGTGCTGACGATCCTAGGTAAAGGTTCCTAGTTTACCTAGTTCATCGAGTTTATTTTCGGAGTACTTTCGCAGTACTGTAACAAAATTGCAGTAAAATTACCATTCTTTGGTAGTAATTTTTATCGGTGATATGGAAACGAAGCCACAAAATCGATCTTTTTGGCCTCTCTCCAAATCAACAGCCCATACTTAACAAACATCTCATAATCAGGGTGTTTTTGAAATTTTGGAAATATGCAATTACTAGAAAAGCACAGTAAATTTAGCACTTTGTCACTATTAGATTCACCTAGAATACCATTTACTGAGTTTTTTGTCTGAAGTTTTAACTGGTTAATTTATTAGGTAAAACAGGTAAATTTACGTGATTTTTAATTAGGTACTTAAAAATTAACTAAAGTACCAGGTTCAAAAAAGTAGGTACCTAGCACGAAAAACTGGGTAAATCAAATATTCGTTGTTAAAATGTTTCAGAAATAGATATTTCGATGATTTTAATCTACAAATCCATTAAAAATATCTTAAATGCAGCAAAACGACGAATACGTGGTTTTTAATCTAGGTACTCTAGTTATCAAAGTAAAACTAGGTTACCTAGTAGTGGTAAATGGTTTTATTTCACCTAGTTTAATTGAAAACCCAGTAAAGAGTTTTATTACAGTAAAATTACCATCTTCGGATGCATTTTTTATCGTCACCTCTTGCCATGTGAGCATGGATTAGCGAGCAGGACTCGCCGGGATTCGAACCTAAGATCTTCAACCTGGAACTTTCTTAATATTATTCAATTTTTTAAGTTCGTTGGATGATTTCTCAATCAGTAATTTTATTTTGTCAAGCATGTGCCACAGATGGACCGCGTCTTATCGACGCGATCCATCAGTGACACATACTTTACAAAAGAACATTTTGATTGGTTCAATAAATGGTCAATTTTTTTTCATTATGTTAGTAGAAATACACAAAATATACGAAAACTCGCAGCAAAAAATTAGAATTTTGCTCAAACCAGTCGAGAATATTTTGGGCGCACTTTTTGTAAATATTTTAATCATATTTTATGGAGTTTCAAATTATTTATGAAATTTATCATTTTGAGTTATAGTTATCGTTGTTCACTACAAAAGGGTCTAAAAATGGATGTTTCTTGACAATCGCTCGAGGCACGGAAGAACTCTGAATAAAAATGTTGAAGTTAAAAAGAAGTATTGAAGATTTTAGCACAGTAGAGGCATGGGGAAATGATAACATAATGATTCTCGACAAACACAAGCTTATATAGAGGGGTAGGGTGACATGCACCTCCTGGCCGAACAAAAAATTTGACAATGTCCCTTTTAAGAGTCTTTAAACGTAGGAAATATCCAAATTTTTTCATGCGCCTTCCGAGCAGTACTCATCACCCATAATTAGTCCAATTTAGACCCAGAAATACCAAAAAACAAAAAATTTTCGCGCCTCTGCAATCTCGGGCCTATTTTATGATGGTATACAATAAAAACCCATTGTTTAGGAAAAAGATTCAAAGTTTAGCCCAACTCCCTTTAAAGGTTATAAATATGTCACTGTCCACAAGAGTTTGGAATTTAAAATTTTATTTTAACTAAGGACTGGAAAGTTTGGAAGAAAAGTTCACCACTACAATGAAGAATATAGATGTATTCGAAGATGGACAAGCTGGTGATATTGAAAACGTCCAAAAGGAGAATGCACAACTCAGGAAAGGTGGGTGCAATCGAAAGATTATTTCTGTAAGAAATTATTGTCAAATGAAGTTTCAGAGAGGTCTAATCAGAAATTTTGTTTTGTGCAAGCCTCGGTGGCGCAATCCATCAGTGACTCGTACGCAACAAAATATATTAAGAATAAGGTTGAATGTAGGTCTGAAGAAGTTAGACTATGATCTAACGAAAGCTTACAATAAACTTATATTTCTGTGAAATGAGAT